>PVIC010037964.1:0-17825 GCA_004025085.1 Thryonomys swinderianus | reverse complement strand
CCTTCTTTCCTTCCTCCCTCCCTCCTTCCTTTCCCTCCCTCCTTTCCTTCCTTCCTTCCTTGCTCTCCCCCTCCCTCTCCCTCTCTTTTTTCCTGTCTCTCTCTCCTTCTCCATCTCTCTCTTAATAAAGAGGAGATTTTGGGCCAGAGGGTTAGCTCAGAGGTTCCGGCGCCTGCTTCGCAAGCACAAGGTCCTGAGTTTGATCCCTGGTAACCACATACGATGCTGGGCGTGGAGACTCACACCCACCAGCCATCAATACACGTACCACAGTGCTGGGCGTGGTGGCTCATGCCTGTCATCCCAGCACTCGGGAGGCAGAGACAGGAGGATTGCTGAGTTCGCAGCAGCTTGCTGGGCTCTATAGTGAGCTCAGAGCCAGCCTGAACTACAAAGTGAGACCCTGTCTCAAAAAAAAAAAGGAGATTTTATTTGAGACAATGTGTTTTTCCTATTTATCAGGCTATATTTCCAGGAAAAAATACAAAAAATAATAACAGTCACATCTTTTAAAGTTTTTTCACTAGCATAGCAATTTTTTATTCACTATAAACATTTGTAGACTTTTCATTTTAACAAAATGTATTCATTGTGAACACTACATGGTACCAAATATTTTGAATTCTAAGTATAACAGTTGTATCTATTTCTGATCAAGCAAATATCTGCCCCAAACTGGTTGTAACAAGGAGCCTTCCCCTGGGTCAGTGAGTAGAGTGATGAACTCCTGTGTCTCTGTCGCCTCAGCCCATTGGTGTAGGTCCACCAGGCATTAACTTAAGACAGAGAAGACCCAATGTGCAGGTAACGGGGTGACGGCGGGCGCAGCGGCGCTTTCAGTTTGCTAAGTCACAACCGAGATCGGCTTCTGCTGCCTGAGCTTACTGTGAAATCTGCCTTTCCTGTCTTCAGGCCTCCAGAGCCTGAGGCGGGAATAAGCGCCAGCTTTCAGTAAAGCGAGCAAAAGCGCATTAATGACGGGCATGCTCCAGCTACCTGCAGACTGCTGGGTAGACCGTGCGGTCACTTTAACAATCCGGGCAATCGCGCTGGGGTGGCGCCGACAGGAGGCTACTGCGTATCACGAGCTGAGTGTCAGTCTCTGTGATTCGAACATTTGCTGGTAAAACTGCCTTCTACGTGCAAGTAAAAGCACAATTTCATGTTGTGACTTCCGTAAGTTAGAAGTTTTAAGCCAAAATTTCTTTGAATTTCTGCAAGTGTCATTGGAGTTTAGAAATTAGAGAAATGTCTGTGCAGCAAATTAAAATCGTGCAAAATAGAAAATAAATACAGTGCATTTTTACTGCCTGACGAACTCATGCCAAAACCTTTTCTCCATTGGCAACAAAACGTAAGAGTTGTTGTGTGCCATGTTTCTGTAGGTACAAATCAGCATAAAAGGATATTTTCTATAGCTTTGTAATTTATTTCAGAATCTCATAGGAAGTTCAACAATATTTAAGATTTTCTCTTTAGCCCTACCATTTCCTGGAAAGAAAATGTTGTTGACATTATAGTACCGAGGGAGTACAAGCTGGGAAGAGGTGGTAAGGCCTCACTTGCTTAACCACGTTCTGGTTTGGTTCTCCTGGTAGGAACTCAGTATCCCTGAGCTGGTCACAAAACCCCAGAGTAAGGTCATGAAACCCTAGAGTAGAGTAGGCGGAAGTCTTTCTCGGCAAAGCAGAAGTGAACTACCTGTTTTGTCCCTACAGTCCATGCTAGGGCCAGGGATTTAGCTCAAGTGGTACTGCACCTACCTTGGAAGAAGAAGGACCAGAGTTCGATCCCCGGTACTAAAAAAAAAAAAAAAAAGAAAAAGAAAAAAAAAGGAGTGCTGATCTCTGGCCCCAACTCCTGCACATTTGGATTTAATTTAACTGTGACCCTTAACTAAAATTTAGGAGGTTTTCTTGACGTACCAAGACTCCACTCACGCCTGTAATCCCAGCCCTCAGGAGGCAGAGGCAGGAGAATTGCTGATTTCAAGCTTGCCTGGGCTCCATAGTGAGCCTAGGGCCAACCTGAACTACAAAGCCAGATCCTGTCTTAAAAATAAATAAATAAATAAAAAGTAACAGTACTCCAAGCTAGAGGACATGTTAGTCCCTTTCCACCTTAGGACCTCTGTGACAGTCTGAACTTCTGCTGTTGCATGTGAAAACCATCAGGTCTTTTATGATTCTTATAGATAGTAAACTCATGGGTATGACCTTCTTATGATACAAAAATTTCATTACTTTCCATGCATGTTTCTTTTGTGTATCATCTTGTTATACTTTTCTGCAGTAATGTGCATTTTAGTGATTTACTTTTATAGCAACTTTAAGTATTGCATGTAAAAATCATGATATAATTTAAAAATAATGCAAATAATGCTTTATTTTTGTTTTCATTCTGAGGGAACTCAACATGGCAAACTAGCAACCACCTAAGACTTCTCAGTTTGGGGAATATTTTTGAAGTATTAAGTATAAGGACAATTATTTCAGATCTAAAATTTCTCATTTTATTTGGCCTTTTACTTGAACAAATGATTTCATCATTATGTCAGTTGATATACAAAATGTATAATAAAGAATGTTAGAGACTTAAAATTAAATAAAGTATATGTGGAAAGCAATGTACATAACAGAGTACAACGCTGCCATGAAGAGGGGGAAACCCGAGTCGTGTGGGAAAACGAGTACGTACTGAGTTCATCATGTAAGTGAAATGAATCAAGCACACAAGCTGAATTATCACGTTGTTTCTCTAATAAGAGAAACCCAAAATGTAAATAAAGAGCAAAATGAAAGCTAGATCATGTGATAGAGAATTTTGCAAGAGATCAAGAGATGGGGGAAGAAGGAAGAGAGAAGAAGTGGGTGCGAGAAGACGCGACCCGTGTCACGTGGGTGCGGCAGCTCCCCACGCAGGCGGCGCTCACGGGTGCTGCAGTGGTGTCGTACCCAAAAATGAAAAGTGAACACTGTTGGAAAAGTCTTAAAAAGGAATTAAGAAATAAAACAGAGTAAGCCTGCAGGAACTAGGCACCGAATAGTTTTGTTTCTTAAGTGGGGCTTTCAATGAATTTTCCAGGGCCCATGCCCTTTGTGAAGAATGGTCAGCTGGATTGCCATTTAAAAGACAGTTGTGCTTGAGATTTTCCTTCCCTGATTCATTTTCTTCTTCGTGTCTTTGTATGCTGGACTGGGACATGGTCTTCATCTTGCCAAACCCTCCTGACTGTGCCTCCTCTTCCCCGCATGCTGTTTGCATCTGGTCATGCTATGCGTTATCCATTGCATGTAAGATAAAAAACATTCTTATTTTGGTTTTTGCCTTATCATTTTGGTCATTCTGATTTTATTTTGCATTGGTTATAAAATTTTAATGCTGGTGTAATGCTGTTTGTGTGAAATAGTTTATTTTACAAGTCTTTAAGTAAAGAATTCTGAAACATAGTTTGGAGACTTTCTAGGTTTCATTTTATAAAGGAAGGATCAGTAAGATTTTCAGTAGTGGCTTTGTCTTCCATGAAATACGCCCCATTCCAAAGAGCACTTCCTTCTAAATGACCTTCCTTCCTGCAAAGTAGCAGTCTTTCTACCTTTGAAAAAATATATAATATTTTCAGAATTATAGACTCTTTCAATTGAAAAAGACAAGTGATATCTTTTAATTTAAAAGACACAGGAGATTAATTTTCACTGGCTTTAAGATTCATCAAAAGCCATAAGATTTAAGTTTTCATTACTTAAACAGAATTACTCCTTAACAGAAGGCATTTTGTCGTAATTATAAAATGAATGGATACCATATATACTCTATCATTTCATATACAGATAGGTATGCTACATTGGTACTGGGGATCAAATTCAGGTCCTTGCACCACTGAGCTAAATCCCCGGCCCTTTTTGTTTTCTTTAAAAAAAATTTCAATGCACTTGAAATAAGTTCTCTATGTGTGAGTGCACTACGAGGGGTCAAACTCAGATCCCTGCCCTTGTGAGCCAGGTGTGGTGCCACTAAGCGAACTCTAGTGTATTTTTAACTATTACTGTTATCTTTGAAAATCTGCTCTCCTAAAATAGTGTGGGAAATGCTGATACTTTGAACATTTTGGGGGCTTCTGTTAATAAAATTCCAGTGAACCTTCCCACCATAGTTTTGCATTTATTACTTCTGCCTAATTATTAGATTTGGATAATATTTATTTTAATAGTTTCTACCATTTTGCAATTGGAAAATGACATACCTATTGTGGTTTTTATTCTAGTGAACTTGGAATTCTAATGTGATAATTCCACTAGGTTAGCAGGTGCCACAATGCATCTGTTCATCTATCCGATGGTTCAGTGCATCTTCATTTTATGATTATGAAATCAAAATATATCATATGAGGCAAATCTCCCTAGCAACTAGTATCCTTTGACACACTTATAAATATCTGGTCGTGTTCACAGTGAACGTTATTATGTTCCAACCAGAAGAAAGAGTGGATCTAGTTTTTAGTGACCCCAGAGCTTATTAATCAGGTTATCTTTAATTAAAGTGCCTAGTTTTTATTACAGTCCTTATGACTTGCTTACAATTTTTATTGCATAGATTATAAAATTGTGACTTTGTTTGAATCATTAAAATGTAATCTCTCTGAGATTCAAATGTTTGAAACAGATTTGCTTCTTCACCTTTTAAGTTTCCAGAGGGAAGCATAGGTATCAGAAGTTCATTTTACTGTTTTGATTATCTAAGTACAGTTCCAGAATTTACATAATTCTATGTAAGTTCTTTATTGAAATCACAACTTATAATCATATATGTTACCTTTATTTTCTAGTGTCATGGGGCTATATTTGGCTCCTTGTCCTGCTGGTTACAGGGCAGTTGTAAGTGGGTCTCCGGAAGTCCCGTTCCTGTAGTTTGTGATCAGAAATGCAGTGTGTAAGACAGCACTCGAACAGACCTTGTTTTTAGCTGGTGGTTAATGAGTATTTGCTGTACTTAAAGCTCAATATCTGGCTTTGGCCACCTAGTTTCATACCTTCTATGTTAAAGAAGGTATGTGTATATAGTTAACACCTTTGGTAAGTGATTTTAAAGAATAAATTTCATATTGAAATACTGGTTAGAGCATCCTGCACCCCACATCATTTAACGAAGTGATAGGTATTTCTGTCTTCCGCGTAGAACCCCAAATCCCAGGAGCCGGTCACTCTGGACTTCCTGGATGCAGAGCTGGAGAACGACGTTAAAGTGGAGGTGAGTGTGCTGCGCCAGGGCCCGATGCTTCTCCGAGCGTCTGTCCAGCGGCCACACCAGGCTGGGTGGCTGTCAGTCCTGCACACACGACACAGAGGTGCTTTATCTTCCAGAGTGTCCCCACCCTCCGCACCCAAGGGTCAGAGGACACAGAATAACTAATTGGATTGGTAGGGTCTTTATCTTTTTCTTTCTCTTTTGTGAAGCTATGGTAACTACTTCAGCTCAAAATTTACCTGCGAATTACATCAAAAGTCTCAGAGACGGGTCTTGTGATACAGAGAAAGGTTGGTGGGGCTCCAGCCGCCGCCTCAGAGAAAGAGCCCGCGGGGGAGAAGCCTGCGTGCAGCCCGGACTCTTGCCGTACTGAACATCCGTTTCATTGCAAAACAAATCGCATGGCACTCTGTGCGAGAAGGTCTTTCATAGCGATAAAGACAACGACTTAAAAGTAAAATTGCATTTGCTGAGTGCTTGATATATTCCAGCCACGATTCTCCAGGGCGGCTGGAAACAGGTGCTGTTGTCCTGTGTTGCGCTGGTGACGTGTCCGAAGCAGAAAGTTAGTCTGTCTACATTTGGCGTCTGTAAGCGGGAGGTTAGCATTTCTTACTCTCGGACATGTATGTTAGTATTTTTTCCAGATGAACTGACTCCTTTTATTTGTGCAAATATATTTTATATATATTTATATATATTTGTGCTATTATATTTTCTTTATAATTTCATTTCTTTATAATTTTCATTTGTACTTAATTCCTTATTTTACACATTTATTCCCTCATTGTGCAAAAATTTGATAACTTATTCCAAGTGCCCTGAGACTGTGGCGTGGTTCTGGGTGGTGTTAGGTGGATAATGAGTATATGTTGTGAAGTATGTGATTGACTAATGAAGAGGACACAGACTGCGTTGGGCACCATAAAGAGGTCAGTTAGCCTCTCAAAGCCCTGGTTTCCCCTCAATTTGGATAAGAGATAAGAGAAAATCATATATAGGAAGAGTCAGAAGAGCTGGCTGGTGGTCATGCCTCACTATTTTTGAATTTTTCCTAAGCGGCAACTCAAGTGACACAGAAAGGGGTTGTCTGTGCTCCGTGTTCAGCTCCAAATATTTTCAACTAAAGTAGAACAAGCCTGTGTTCTTCTGCTCTGAACTGATTCTTGTACCACATTAAGCTTCTTTGCACAGCATATGTGGTTAGAAAAAGCCAAGTTTAAGCCAGGGAAGTAGCTCCGTGGTGTTGCTGCCAGGTTGGCCAGTGCAAGGTCCTGAGTTCAATGCCGGGGACTACAAAAAGCAAACCAAAAAGGCTAAATTGAAGTCACCAATTGACGTACAATGAAAAATAACGAAAACTCTGAGAAATTCCAGCAGACTAAAAGATTTTGTGATAAGTGTGACCCTACTTGTTCTTACAGATTTGGGAAATTGTAAACTATGCTATATTAAGTTCTAGTAGTTCATTACAATTTTCACTTAACCCATTCTTTTACTGCTAAATAGGACAAATAAAAGTGAAATGTACAAAGATCACTCTTCAGTTAAAACATCATTTCTCATGGAATTGATTATTGGGTGAGGCAGAAATTTGAACTATTCCACGTTGTTTGCTAATCCCGTGAATACATATACATTTCTATTTCTTAGTGATTATTTTTCACTTAAATGCAGCCAGTGTGGATGTCAGCCGACTAAGCTTTACTAGTTATATTTTGAGATTAATGACTGGTTTATTAAGGATCTTTTTGATATTTTTAAAATCTATAATTGTATTGGGCAACTTACATTCCCAGGAAACAACTACAAATGAAAGGAAAACCAACATTTTGCTCTTAGTAAAAGTGCACTTACAGTAAAGAAAACTTTTGAATAATAGTGACATTGGTTGCACACTGTAGTAGGTGAGTTTGGCTCCTAGGATAAAGTAATTATTTCATTTTCCCTTAGATTCGAAATAAAATGATAGATGGAGAAAGTGGAGAAAAAACCTTCAGAACTCTAGTTAAATCTCAAGATGAGGTAAGAATTAATTCATGCTTGCTTTCATGTACAAAAGTATTTGTTAAGAATCAGTGATACTAGTCCTTTGTCTTTCCTGTCTGCTGATCAGTATAAAACAGAGATATCTCTCTGAGAAATGTTGCTTTATTTTTAAGCCAGTTGAAAGCTAGAAAAATTTCACTACTGTATTTTTAAGTTTTCATTTTTCATAAAAATAATGCTTTAGGTTTCTTGATGTATTATTTCATAAGCAATATTTTTTTAAAAATTGAAAGCTATATTATCTGTTTTATTACGATAAGAAATTAAATATATAATTTTATGCCATGTCTTATAATGAAAAAATGAGGTTAATATTTGATAGCTGTATGTTTTACATGATTGTGTGCATTTATATACCATTTGTTGTGTTCAAATATTTTGTCTTTTTATTTTTTTTTGTTTACTTGATTCTGGTTTGATTTATCTTTTAATGTTTACACTCCTAATAATTTTTCTGCCTTTAAATCTGAAATTACATCATCATATGACACAATTGCCTCCACTAACCACTGGCTTATGTAACTTGATTTCACGTTTACCTGTAAAATGTTTTTGTCTGGGGAGCACATCTATCAGTTACTAGCCATCTGCAGAGTAAAAACAGACAAGCACATACTTAACATTTAGAAGTATAGAGGACTCAGAAGATCTTGTGCCGGGAAATTTAAGATTTTATAAATACCATTACTTAGATCCTTCCTCTGAAACATGTCCTGTTTCGAGGCGTGCTTTTCCTGGGAATTCCTCCAGAGATCCTTCTCAAAATGAGCATAGGATATAATGATGCAGGTGGCTTTTCTCATGTTAATATTGTTAGAATACAGGTTCCACGGTCCGGCTCAATGTTTGCCTTAGGGGGAAGTTTGATTCGGTTCTCATCAGTTTGGGCTCATGATCTGAAATGTGGAAAGAATTAAGTTTGTGAACCAAGCTGCCACTGTCCCAATTACCAGAACGTAAGAAGAGCTACACGTACATTTCCATCTTTACTGAATAGTTTATAAAGATCAAGCAGGTGTAATATTGTATTTGCACATCATTTTGATTTTAAGGTCATATCTTGAGGAAAGGGGAATGTTTATCTGTCCTAGCTACGGAGCATGGCAGGGTTGTCTAAGCGGGCACCTTCAGACCTCAGTGCCGTCTGCTTGGGCCCCAGGAGCCAAGCTTGGGCGCGGCCCGTGTGTTCATTAGTCATGTGCTTTCCCGGCCACGAGACGGGGACTGGCACGGTTGGCTCGTCTCCGGGTGCCGACAGAAGCAGGGCCGGGCAGCTCTCACCTTCTCCCTGGTGGAAAGCTGCCCAGAGAGCCCCGCTTCGGTCCGAGTACCTTTCACCGAAGCCTGGCTTGGATTAACTTGTAAACTTGCTCATAGTCAGATCTTTAGGAATCAAATTATTCAGCAAAAAAGTAAATTGTGGACTATGTGAGAAATACAGGCTCACAAATGTACTGCATGTGTGCAGACACCCATCTTCTCCTGTACACTTTTATGGAGTTACTTCTGAAAACAAATTTAAAAGAGTTCGGCTTACATTTGTGCCAGGTGAATCTTATTTGCCCAAATTTGAAAATAGTTTCTCTTGAGTACACGAACGCCATCAGTAATCCTGTGTTTACAGCTGTCTTCCTGGGCTAAAAATCAGAATGGATTCCTACTGTTTCGTGGAGAAGTTTACTGAAAAAGTTGAAAATAAATGTACTTACACCTATAAAAATTTCCTCAAAAAGCTAATTTGAGAGTCTCTTTGAGCTTAGTAAAAAGCTAGAAAATAAATTTAACTTAAAAACTAGGTATTAACCATTTTTGAAATGGTGTGGTTGTTTTACTAAAAATTAAAAGGTGATTATCACGGTGATTTCTGCTTCTAATATTGTGCAAGTGATTTTTATATCTAATACTATTTCAGTCATTTTTATAACGTGTTGAACAGTGCTAATTGCCATGTGTTTTGTTACTAGAAATATGTAATAATTGTCACTTCAGTTCTTTAAGGAATGATAGTGGTTCCAGTGAAACCTCATTCGTCTTGGTCACCTCTCTGTTCATGCCTCACACACGCAGCCACAGTGCATCACGGGTCCAGCAGTGTTATCTGGGAGAATAAAAATGAGTCCGTCGGGAGACATTTTCCTTTACCCTGCTGCCGCAGGCCCCCGGGGCCCTAGTTAAGCCTTGCCGGTCCCTGGCTGACGGGGATCACACCTGCTCGAAGGGCCTGCTGAAGAGAGAGGTGACAGGGAGGTAGATGCAGCACAGGGTGCGACGCCAACTTTCAAACCGGAAACGCTCTGGCTGTGCCGAGCGTGGGGTGGGCTGGTGGCCGCAGCGTGGGGCCCGGGCCGCTGCGTCCAGCGGGGAAGCGCGGCGAGGCTTTTCCTCTTGTTTTGGAGCTACCTACGTGGGATTCTACCCCCACGGCGTTGCTCAACTCCACGCTCCCTTTCTGTCGTGGAGCCAAGGTTTCTTTTTGCCTCAGTGGCCCTCGGGATGCCTGAGCCGTCATCAGAACAGCACAGAGCAGTCACTTGTCCACGGCTAGGCACCCTGACCATATTTGCCTCTGACGTTCTTAATCACCCTTAAAGGCACTTGAAAATGGAGAAGTGTGAGCCTGGCCTAGTATTTCCTAGTCCTGTTCCACTATTCAAGGTTGCTTCTCAGGAAATGTTCTCAAAGTGTTGAGGATACTACTTCGGAAAAAGTGCTATCGATTTGGAATGCTATAGATGAAGATGTTAGGAAGTGAGAGCGGCCTGGCGGTGGCGTCTGTCGTCCCACTGATCACCAGGGTCGATTCCCCTGATCTGGCCGGGCGGGCAGGGGCTCCTCCTCCCCACTGCTGTGTGTATCAGAGCTGTGCGCTGGGTCGAAGAGGACAGGACAGCCACCCGGAGAGGAGGCCCGACCCCCGGGTATGGAGTAGCTGCACTTCCGCTGCAGCCTCCGAACCAGCTCTCAAGACTTCACGTTTACATGTCCCCAAGTTTCATGATTTGGGTACTTGTTCTGTCCTGAAGTTCGCTACGTTCACTCACAGCAGAGTAAGTCAGTATAGAACAGAGTGTATCTGACCCACACCAAGGTGCTGTGCTCAAAGTTGGGCGCGTGAGTAGCCGTTAATGCTCTTGCTGTGAATTCGCACGGACGTGAGGTGACCCTGACCCTGTTGGACTTTCTTCCAGAGATACATTGACAAAGGCAACAGGACGTACACGTGGACCCCCGTCAACGGCACAGACTACAGGTAACGGCCACACGTACATGTGTGCTAATGTGTAGAGGTCATTTGTCCACTTGGTGCATGTTGTCTGCCTCGTAGTCCTAGACTATTTTTAACTGGCAAGTAACTCTCTTAAAAATATATTACAGTTAGAGAGTCTATTTTTTCAGAATGAAAAAGATGGGAAAATCTATCATAAAGAATTTAGAAATGGAAACAGATTTAATATAATTACACTAGTCTTAAAATCTCCATAAGTATAATCTATAACATTCATTGACTTTGTATTTTTTAGTTGAGTTTATTGGTACACTTTAAGTATATATTACGATCACATTCATCATTGAGAATTTGTTCCTGTATCTTGATTCTTATTTTTCTCATTTCTTTGCCCTCCCTACAGATCATCCCCCATATGCATAAACTTTGTTTCCATTTTCTCTTTTTGCTTTCATTTTTTTTCTTACTCTTCCTTCCTACCCCTCAGTTCTCTTTCTTCTTGGAAGCTTCATTTACACTTTCAGTTTCTCACATTAGAGAAATGATACAGTATTTTCACATGTGTGTCCTATTTCTCTCCCCTTTGAGAATGGCCTTCCTATGTTAAGCTGTCACTTAGTTCACATTATTGTCTTCATGTTGCAAATGCACCTGACAGCAAAGCTTCTCTCCTGGAAGTATCTGATAGTAAGTGGTTAGCTGATCGCTTCTCAACCAACAAAGCGCGGTCTGAGGCCCTGGGGCGCCCCCCACTGACGGAGCCCAGGAAACCGCCCAGCCCCTGCAGTGAAGCCCTCGAAACCGCCCTGATGTCCTCAGACTCACTGAGCGTTTCCTCCCTGTTCTTGCTTTCCTTTCCTGCAAACTCAGGGCCTCTGCTGTGGTCCTCTTCCTGTATCCTCATAGCACCCAGTGTCGTCTTCTTGTCAGACTCCTCGCATCTTCCTCCAGACTCTTCTGTCTGGGAATCTCCTGTCCCCGTGCGCAGTGGCCCTTCTTGGTTCCAGAGGACCAGCTCGTGGTAACCGTCTCCCACAGGCACGTAGATCGGTGCATCTCAAATTATGATGACGTACCTGCACTACTGTAAAATAAAGCAAAAATTTATTTACTAAAATAAACTTCAAAAGATTAAAAACAAAAGCTTTATTAGATTCCATTGATATAAAGTTAGAGGGTCAAATTGCTGTGAAATTGTCTAAGACCATATTCTCAGCTTCTGTGTTTCTTTCCGGGTGGCCAGGGAGCACTAACATGTGGGTTGCAAATAAGCGAGTCTACAGACCACATGTGGGTAGAACTGGCACAGCGGATCGTCTCCTACCTGTCCTCCTGTACTTGACCCCCCTTTCTCTGTAGATCTTCTCACCCTAACATCTTAGCTGCCTCTTCCGAAGGCATGTTCTGCAGCTGCACTGTCTGGTGATCTCTTCGTCTACCTCCTAGTTGATCTGAGCTTGCTCTCGCCTTTCACGCAGCCAAACAGCAATCCTGTGACCCGGCTGAGGCGTGCCAGGCGCCATCCTCCTACGACCCTACTCCCCCTCTTCATCCCTGCACCCCTCTGCTTGGTACCAGTTCCTGGGGCTCAGACATCCTGCCCTGCCCACACCGCCAGGGGCCGAGGTAGACTGTGCGCGGCCTGTCGACCTTGCTCAGGCGTCAGCGGTGACAGCTGAGTCCACCGAGGCTCCAGGGCCGCCTTGGGGGAACGCAGACGATCTCTGCCCACGTGCGGCGCCACTCTGTCACGGAGCGTGGGTCACGCACTCACGGGCACACCAGACGCCGCCCTGGCCTCGCTGCCTGTCCTTCCCGACACGTGCCTGTGTGCTGGGCTCCACGTCCTCGTATCCGCGAGTGTCCTTGTGCATTCTCTTCTGCCTGGGAGCTTAGGGACGAGAGGACGTCTCTTCCGCCGTGGAAATGTCCCTGCGCCTCTGGACCAGTGCGTCGGGGATAACGGTTTAGAGCAACGTGTCGCCTCTAAACTGCAGCACATAGAGTGTGCTTTGGTTTAAGGAAGAAGATGCCAGATGTGGATGGGTTTTCTGTCTCCTTAAACCTTGATCTCATTTAGTACTGTATTTTGAAATAGAACAATTATTTTAATAGGGTATTTTCTCTTTTTCAATTGTGTTGACTTTGGGGGGGCGTAGATGCCTGAGCGGGGAGGAAGACAGTGCGCCTGACTCCGTCAGTCCCGTCCCCTGAGTCCCGCAGGCTGCAGAGCCCGCCGGCCGCCCGCCTCACCCCGGACTCCGGGAGGAGACGGAGCAGCCTCGGTCTGGTCTGCCCGTCTCCCACCGGACAGGCGGCGCCCCGCGGGTGCTCACGGCACCAGCGCCGCGTGCTGGCAGGCGCGCATTTGCACACACGGAGAACTGGCTGCGGGCTGAGCCGGGCCAATCCGTCTGTGCGTCCTGCGGAGCAGGTCACTACTGTGACAGCAGCCCTGGTCCCCAGGCCCGCGGGCGCACGTGATGCGGCGCCGTGCAGGCCCGGGATCCCTGCGACCCAGGTGCCTGCGCGAATCTGGAGCCCAGCCCCGCGCAGCCCCGCCTGGCGCCCCTGGGGCTCGGGGGAGCGTGGAGGGCGGCCCGCTGGCTCACCCTCATCAAGGGCCGGGTCTGACAGTAGCTTGTTGGCCGTGTCAGGGGCCACGCGCCCCACAAGCGCTGAGAGCCTGCGGGCGCGGGTGCGGGCGCCGGGTCCTGGGCTGGCGCTCGGTGCGCGGTCGGACTGGCGGCGGTTCCGAAGCATCGGAGCACGTTCGGGACATCGCACCAATCACCGTCCCGAAGTGGACAAGGACACTTGCACGACGCCTCTCTGGGTGGAACAGCGGCGGGATGGAGCGCAGTGAAATGCTTGTTGGGCTTTCTCTGTGTCTAAAGCCCTTGGAATTTGGTCCAAGGTTTGCGCGAAGATGAGCTGTGGTTAGGACGGCCCGAGAGGCGCAGCTCCCTGGGTGCAAGACGCGTCCCCCGCCGTCTCTCAGGACAACCTACCAGGCAGCGCGGAGGGTCCGCGGTGTAGCTGGCAGTCAGGGCCAAGGGCTGTCTGTACTCTGGGTACGAGCAGTGGCGGGCCGTCGCTGCCCTGGCGCCCTGAAGGCACTGCACTCGCCAGAGGGCGCTGGCGAACTGGCCCGAGGCTCGGTGCTTTCCGGTAGTAGGTATTTGGTACCCGTGACTTTGTGCTTGACTATCCCATTCACGAGTTTTGATTATGGCTGTTGGACACAAAGTGTTTTAGTACCATAAATTACACTCGGGATAAAAGCTCCTGTTTACTTTTGAAGAACACGAGGGATATTGTTAATATTTTAACATTCGTAGCACTTTGGTAGGATTGCCTGGCAGTGTGGCAGGGACTCGGGACCCTGCTCCCGGCTCACTCCTGGGTGTAGGTGGTAGCGCATTTTCCATGTGTCTCGTGGTCTCCTGCCGTGCGGAGAGCTGGGTCACTCGGGATGCTGAGGTGGAAATTACGTACTCTTTTTGCTGAATGCATTTTCCTGTCAAAGTAATGTATCCTTTCTTTCCATGAGGAAGATCTTTGGATTTCCCCATGCGCCTGATGTGTCTTTTTGTTTAAGTTATGTTTCACTTTTGTTTGTCTGTTTGTGTTTATGCTTCTCTTGTTTCTATTGCAGTTTGGCCTTGGTACTACCAACCTACAGTTTTTACTATATAAAAGCCAAAATAGAGGAGACAATAACTCAGGCCAGATGTAAGTACTGTGAAAGCAACTTCAGGGGCTATGTGTTCTGACCGCCTAGTCTCAGACGTGGGAAGACGCCTGGGTTGGAAGCCCCACGGCGACCCAGTAGCTTTAGTAGGTCTGACCACGAGCCTACAGCAATGATTCTAACCCTTTCCAAACATGCAAGGGACAAGAAATATTCTACTGAGATAGAATATGAGCAGGAGCCGCGGCCTCGGCAGCAGCCCCGCCCCGCCTTGCCATGTGCGCCCAGAATCATTGCCGCGCGTGTCCCCGTGGCAGTCTGGGGGCTGCTGGCTGCCCGCCGTGTCCCATGTGCTGTCTCTGTGCCCTCCGCTCACAGCTCTGTGCCAGCGAAGCTTTTCCTTTTCTTATCTTCCCTTTTGTTCCGCTTTGTTTTGCGTTTGGCCAGAATAGCGTTGTGCTTGGCAATGAGCTCTCTCCATAACCTGAATGAATGTCTGTAACGAAGTGATTAGTTTGTTTCTTCGAAGCCTCATTTGCAATGTGCAGTCACCACTGAAACTAGTGCGTGTTTCAAGTCCTCGCTGATCTTTATGTCGTTTTGGGTTGCGACATTTAGTAAAGTAAAATGACCATCATATCCTTTTCACACTGCTCGATCATTAGTAACAAAGAACAAATAAAAACTATATATGCATATATAATTATTTTAATATATGTGAATGTAATTAGGTGTCCTGTCTGAGTTGAAGAAAACTATAATTTCCTACACTCCTCTGTCAGTTCTCTTCTGCTCTCTGCAGGCCTCTTTCCTAGGATATTACAGTGTCCAGTAAGTTTATATCTGCCCTGCACTTAACAGATATGATGGTCTTTAACCGAGCTCAGTGTTGCATGAGCTAGCTCCTCCCCCGGGAGAGGCAGGGCTGACTAGCGGGGCTCGGACAACCGGTAAGTGCTTCTGTCAGCAGACTGCCCGCGTTTGCACCGCCCGGCATTACCCACTTGGCAAAGCAGACCCTCGAAATGCCCACAGCACAGACAGGGTGACCCAGGAGCAGGGCATACTTTCCAGCCTTCAAAAATACGTGTTTGTTTGTTTGTTTTTTTCCAGAAGACAGCTGTACATAAATGAACCTTTGATCTATTGCGCAATATTTTTATTCAAGAAAGTCATTGAATAAAATATTGTTTGTGACCCCCTTTGCTTTACCCTCTTTTTTTTTTGTTTCCCTGCTTTCTCTTTCTGATGGATTTTCACAGCAAAAAAGGGAAAAATGAAGGGCAAGTATTTTCTCGTTGCTCGATTTCTTTCTGTGTCGTGCGCTCGGCATTTCCGATACTTCCCCTGCCGCCGGGTCCCGTCCTGTGCTGCCCGTTTCCGAGATTTGCCTCCATGGTCGCTCAGACCTTAGCCATGAACATGGAGGGAAGAAGATAGTTCACTTCATAGGCAGCTTGTTTCACATTCACGTTTTCTCTTGTTAGATATAAGATCATTTCTGTTTTCTACCTACTAATTTCATACATAACATGAATGTTATTAATTCATTAAGTCCATTAATGAGTTTATTAAAATAAATTTATCATAATATCACTAAGCCTTTCTTATTGATGTTTTAAATAAAATACCTGATGTAGCAAAGTCTTTTTAAAAAGATATTTGGCTATTGTCTGCCTTAAACAGGAAAACGTGTAGAGCCTTTGTTCTGATCTGTTTTAACGATGTGATGGGGTTCACTCACGTGACTTAGGATACCAGGAAGCATTGAGGACCTTCGTAGTCAGGGGCTCCGTGTAACTCTCACTGAGCTCTGGGATGTAAGCTGTCCCCTTCTCCTGGTGCCTTTTATGACCTTCCACTCTGCGTTCTTTATCTAATCCTCTACCATTGTCTTCGCAGATTCAGAAACCCTGAAACCGGATAACTTTGAGGAATCTGGCTACACCTTCATAGCCCCAAGGTTGGTTTCATTTCATTTGCCTTTTGGTAAGGGCTAAGTCTTTCGGCAGAAACGGTGAATTGGAGTGGACTGCTCTGTTCTGATTCCATGTCAAATTATGGAACCGAGAGGAACCATGACTCTAAAACCTTACAGAGTCCTGTCCTTTGACTCGTCTTCAGTCAAATACTAGCAAGAGACAATGACATTCAGCCTGGGGTGAAAAGACATTTTCTCCAAAGTCTCAGGTCCGTGAACTCATCAGCCATTCTTTCTCATCTACTGGTTGATAAACTCCAGCGTGGCCTCGTGAGTGGGTGGGAAAGTGGCGACCATCCAGGAATATACAGTGTAGAGACTGTAGATTTCGGTTCCGACTCAGGCCACGGGCCCCGCGTCCTCTCCCAGGGATTAGCACGCGAGGCCTTCCGTGGCCCAAGCCACACTTCTTGTCTCGGCAGCTGCTGAAAGATGGGAACTCACCTGTGCTCGGGTGAGGAGGAAATGTCCGCGAAGGGGTGGGAGAGAGTGTGTGGGGCAGAGCCGTGTGTGTGTGTCTTCCTCGGGTAGTGGGTTTACATCCACTCTGCAGTCACTATTACTGTCTGGAGCAATAGCCTAGTCAGTTAGAATTGTTATCCCACTTCCCAGATTATGGAATAGTTTTCGATATGCTAAACAAGATGAGATTTGAACCAGTTTCCCTGCCACTCGTGAAGTATGGACATGCACAAGGAATATGTAAACCCTAGCAGATCTCAAAGGAACACCCAGTACCTCCGAGTAGAATATTCGTGCACGGAAGCTTTCCTGTGAAAGGATTTCTGAGTGTCTACTCGGTGGTTAACAATAAAGTGACAGAATTGGGATAGAGAGAAAACAGAAAAATAGAAATGTTATGGTGTGGGGCTGTGGTCCTGCAGTTTGCCTGTTACTGTCAGTAAGGAGAAAGCATTGTAGCAAGACTATGCGGCTCTGTTTCTCTGACCTTTGTTGTTGTGGCTGTTACTTGGGTTCTCTCTCCCTGTCTTCATTTGCAAAATAATATCTATCATACAGGTTCTCATTAGCTCTAATATTTATTATAGTCCTTAGATATGGGCTGTAATTAAGTAAGGTACCATTTTTGATAGTTTTTGCAAGAAGCAGTATTTGTATGAAGAGTATCATTTAGTACAAGCTGTTTAAAAATTAGTTATTTTGTGCTGGGCGTGGTGGTTCACGCCTGTAATCCCAGCACTCGGGAGGCAGAGACAGGTGGACTGCTTAGTTCGAGGCTTGCCTGGGCTACATAGTGAGCTCAGAGCCAGCCTGAATTACAAAGCGAGACCCTGTCTCAAAAACAAAAACAAAAACAAAAAAACCCCAAAATTAGTTATTTTAAAATAATAAACTTACAGATTTTAGGAATAAATTCTTGTTAATTGTGAAATAAACTGAGTTGTTTGATCCTGGTTAATAATCAAAGTTTGGGGCCGGAGGGTTAGCTCAGTGGTTCCGGCGCCTGCCTCGCAAGCGCAAGGACCTGAGTTCGATCCCCGGTTACCACATATAATGCCGGACGTGGTGGCTCACGCCTGTAATCCCAGCACTCGGGAGGCAGAGACGGGAGGATTGCTGAGTTCGCGGCGGCTTGCCTGGGCACCATAGTGAGCTCAGGGCCAGCCTGA
>PVIC010037963.1:0-17825 GCA_004025085.1 Thryonomys swinderianus | reverse complement strand
AGACATATCATAACATATAACATCATACCTCAATCTCAAACATTACCCTTATCCACACGTATATGTATTGTATGAACACATACACAATGATGCCATTTTTATAGTTACCCTGAGCAAAACAATTAGTCACTTTGATTTTATATACTTTATTTATATAGGTCCTTCTATTATATAAAAGTGAAATTTAGATTGAGCATGTCACTTTGCCCCTGAATTAAAAAGAGATGAAATTAACACCTTGTAATGACTCTCCATTTTAAATACTACAGTAGTTATACAAAGTGACTTCCTTCTTTCCTTCCAGGATGAAAACAAAGAGTAAATTCAGGTGAAGGAAACATATATATGAAAGATACTTGGCAATGCTAATGAGACAGCATTGTATTATTATATTACCACAAATAAAATCTTTACTGAATAGTAATATTTTATTAATTTCCACAATAATCTTGTGAGACTTGGACAAAAAAAAAAATCAAACAAAACTAGGAATCCTGCCACCAAACCAAGATGTGAGGGAGAACATAAACAAAATGAAAAAGGCCAGATCCTATTTCACCTATTCAATTTAAGTGAAATGAGGCTATAAACAAACTTTGTGGTGGCATTTTTTTTAATCTACTGCATTTGATATTTCAAAACAAAAATATCTGTTTTCTACAGCCAGCTCTCTGTTAGCAAAACAGATAATGACAAGAGACAAAACTACACTAAAGACAAACTTAAATGACACTAAATGTTTTAACTTTCTAAATAACTATGATATTTGTTTAAAAATGTCTTCTTAAATTTAAATGTAGCTTTTTCTTTTTTCTTGTATTTCTGTATATCAAGTGAGGTTTTCTTATATTTCTCAGACACTGATTGACCTTTCTGAACTTTGGGTATCTTATTTGAAAATGAGAATCATCATATAAAAAGGACATAATACAGTGCATGGCCATTGCAAATTCTCAAGAATTTCTGGCTACTATCATCCTTATTATTGACCAAACAGATGCTAAGTGTTGGGTTTAGCAGGACACTGGTGGTTACCCAGATGACCTCTATTCCCTGCTATCTAACAGAACTGATGCTTTGCTTTCCACTCCACCCACACACACATTGCACACAACCTACAGGCATGTCCTGTGGCC
This sequence comes from Thryonomys swinderianus, assembly GCA_004025085.1. Taxonomy (NCBI): domain Eukaryota; kingdom Metazoa; phylum Chordata; class Mammalia; order Rodentia; family Thryonomyidae; genus Thryonomys; species Thryonomys swinderianus. The sequence continues at coordinate 16,689 of PVIC010037963.1, read as the reverse complement.
CTCGTTGGTGTATAGGTATTACCATATACCTTGGTCAGTGACTGATTAAGGATCAGCTATGTAACATTAGTCAATCAATGAAATAGGAGAAGTCTTCCAGGAAGCTTCTGAGAAAATGTTCTTCACTTCTAAAAAAGAACTAAAAAAAAGAGACGTTTTTCTTCCCCTAAGATTGTTTAGATGATGATTTTTTTAAAATTCTTACTTCTATTAGTCCATGTTTGCAGTACATAATAATTACATTGACCATAGGAGTTGGTACCCAAACAGATCTTAATTATTTGTATGCTCTTTTCCTTCCTCTTTGTCTCCTCTCCCTATCTCTTGACCCTCTTCCCATTTTCAAAAGAGCCATCTCCCTGTTTCCTATTACCTATCTTTTATTTTGCTTTTTAATTTATTTATAGTTTGGGTTTCTTATATAAGAGAAGCCATATAATGAGTTTTCTTGCAGTGGATTAGTTACTCTGACATCAGCTCAACAAGGAGGCCACTGAGGGTGACAACAGAATGAGCAAAGGGAGAAGTAGATCCCTCAGAGCACCAATGAAGCCCCTGCACTAGCTACAACCCTGGAGCCCACCTGCTGCTGAACTCGCACTTCTGTAAAATCATATATCTCCTCATTATTGAGGCTAATTTCACTTGATCTTAGCCAAAAGGCCGAGAAGTGATATTGAGGCTAATTTCAATTGTGGCTTCTGTTACACACAACCTACAGTGTAGAGCTTCAGATTTAAAATGCTCATCAATTTAAAATGGAGTTACATCCAAATAAATCCATCATAAATTTAAAATATCGTGAATCAAAAATGAATTTAATACACTTCTCCCACTGAATGCCATAACCTAGCAATCTAGCCCACTACAGACTATTAGCTGGTTGCCCTCACAATCATGTAGCTTACTAGACACTTTAGTTTGCTGCCACTGCCTAGTATATCAAACAAGTATCATACTACACACCACCAACTCAGGGAAAAGATCAAAATTCAAAATCTGAATAGAGTTTCTGTGGAAATGGTTACCGATGTAGCAACATTTATGGATAATGTTACACTTTACATCATATAAAGGCAAAAAAAAATATAAGCTGGACCTTCTCAGGAACCTTCTGTACATCAGTAATAGAAAAGTATAAAAAGAGTTATAGGCTTCACCTAAACTTCAAATAAACTATTTACATGGAGGAGCAGAATCTCTAGCACAAACATCTACAGCTCTTAAACAGAAGCAGTGGCTCTGGATTTTCAATGTGAAACAAGTAATTAGACACTCAGAATATGTTTGGCAGTGCTTCAAAGCAGGCAAAGAGTTCCTGACTTTAATAGATTACTTGCATACTGTATCTTCAAACCACCACCCCAGCCTCTTTCTCAAGGAGCTGCAAGCTTTGCAGTGCAGAACAAAAACCCAAGTGGTTTATCATATCATGGTACCAATGACCTCAGAGCCAGCAAATCTTTGAAGATGGGAATGTGAATAAAGAATAGAGGCTGGAGCCGGGTGTGGTGGCTCACACCTGTAATCCCAGCACTCGGGAGGCAGAGACAGGAGGATTGCTGAGTTCGAGGCTTGCCTGGGCTACATAGTGAGCTCAGGGCCAGCCTGAACTACAAAGCAAGACCCTGTCTCAAAAAAAAAGAATAGAGGGCCGGAGGGTTAGCTCAGTGGTTCTGGCGCCTGCCTCGCAAGCGCGAGGTCCTGAGTTCGATCCCCAGTAACCACATACAATGCTGGACATGGAGACATGCCCACCAACAATCAACACCACATACCACAATGCCAGAAGTGGTGGCTCATGCCTGTCATCCCAGAACTCGGGAGGCAGAGACAGAGGATTGCTGAGTTCGTGGCGGCTTGCCTGGGCACCATAGTGAGCTCAGGGCCAGCCTGAACTACAATGTGAGACCCTGTCTCAAAAAGCAAAAAAAAAAAAAAAAAAAAAAAAGACTAGAGGCTGGAGGAAAGGAAGAGCAAGATAAACAGAGAACCAAAGCAAGGAAAAGAAAGAGAGTGAAAAAAAAAAAAGAAAAGCTGTAGGAAAGAGAAGATATTTAGGCTCAAGTTTGAAGGATAAAGCAGGCTTTACCAAATGGATATGAAGGGAAGGAATCTAAACTATAACAGAAAAAGAAACACTCAATATTCCTCAAGAAGTTGTGCATGAAGTTGTATCCACACCACAACAGCAACAAAGAAATAAACAGTGCCTGTAAAGGCTCCCTGCTAAGGGTTGCCCAACTGAAGAAAATAAAGTTACCTGTGCAGTTTACATAGTGAGTTGCTGAAAACTATAGTACCTTAATTAGAGGGGCTCAACAAATCTTCAAAACCTATTATTTTGTGGTACGAATTTTTGTAGCTAGTTTAGCTTCACTGAGGCAAAAATGTTTTGTTTTTGAAAATACAACACTACTAATGTAGAATATAACAGAACTGAATGAAGAGATTAGCAGTCTATTAATATTCAAAAGTATGATAAACATGATAGATTATAATACACATATTTTACCGGAAAACTATGAAGCACCAGGAAAGAATTCTCATTTAGGTGTACAAAAGAGAGACAAAAATGGAGAAAGCAGAGGTCCTCAATACTATTAAACATATTCATAATACTGAGTCCCAAAAAACAGGAAATGCAACAGTGCAATAAGAGAACATCAGTGATTATTAGCCTAATTGTGTGTCCCTCTGCAATTAAGACATTTACCCTGATCCTAAGGCAAGTAGACACAATCCTTCCCATCAGTTTAATTCCCAATCCCCTAACTGCTCTCTCACCCCTAGCTCAATGTGTTCTTTGAGTACACCTGCTCTTGCATTCAATAAAGCTAAAGCAGAGATGAGGCTTCATAATAGAAATTTCTACTTCTACAGTAATATCCAACTCAGATCTTTCAAAATGACTATCCATGCTTTAAGTTATTCCACCAGAGCACCAGAGCCAAAATAAAAATCTTATTTTATATAAAAAATAATATACAAATATACCTCTTCATGATATGAACAAAGCATTCTGAAAATAAAAATGCAAACTATCTTTTGGTCATGACACATTATACTGTGGTCTGGATCATGTAGAAATTCACCAATAAGAACCTCAACATATATCCAGTAACAAAATAATAAAAACACCAATTTACCATTTCTACATTTTATATTTACATGTCCTTACTTTTTTTCTGATTCACCAATAACCTCTTCATTTAAGTTAACCAGCCACCATGGACAGAGCTGGCTAAAGCACAACAGAATGGATTCAACATTCAGTCTTTCTTACCCCTCTTTCAGTACCTTTTAAAATTAGCAGCTTGTTTTTACTCACTTCTGTTTAAACAAGAACCTTTGCTGATATACAAGGCTACATAAATCCATGAGAGTACAGAAATACAAAAATTACTACTTCCAGCACAAAAATCCTGTGTTGACAGTCCCTTTTCATACTGACTCAAGGGTAATTTGTTGACACTTCTCTTTAATGTTTGTAGGTATACCCCAGAGTCAGATCTTAACTTTATATCTCTGAAAACCAACTAAGGAAAGAGTATATACAGTAAATTTTATGTGATGTGTGTTACAGGCAAGGCACAGCCAAGGGCCAACATCACTTTGCTCATCAAAATGTCCTACTACTTAAACTACTAGCTGTGGCCAGCAGCCTGGCATCAGCTGGACCCTTGTGAAAAATGAAAAACACCTAGAATTCATCTCAGAAACAAGAGATCATATTTTATGTTTTTAAACAATATCCCCTGGACGATTCATACACACTGAAGTTTGAGAAGAATGGATATTAAAAAGCAATTTAAAATAAATACATAAGAAACTATTTTGAGAATCCACCATTAAAATTATCATCCCAGAGACTCTTAGAAACTTTCTAACAGTCAAAATCCAAGTTTACATCTAAAGAACCTTGCGCCTTATGCTGAAAATGTTCAGGAAAACTTTAAGAGGAACTGAAGATCCACATTTCAAGGACCTGACAGCTAAAACCCCAAATTCCCTGGGCATCAAATTTTTATAACAGCTTGCCAACATCAAACATACTATGTACCTTCATAAGTGATGAGTTATACCATGTATGACTTTCATAGCAACAAATTATCAATTTACAAAATTCAAAGTCAACACATTGTGCCTCACAGTTATTTAAGCTGGCAAAACTTTAAAGTACACACAAATTCAAAGTAATGCACTGGAAATATTTGATTTATATTAAACAACACTATGGAATTTAAACGTTCAGAAGCTCAACCGAACCCTACTTCTAGCCAATCAGCTCACTGATAAACTTATAAGAAGCTTCCAACATACACTGCTGAGCTAAATTTAATATTTACAAATTTTAAAGACCTTTCTGTGTATTTTTTAAAGTAAATCTTATTTCAAGTAAATTTCTTGAGCTAAGAAGAATCACCACCGCAACAACATGATATTACCCAAAATGGTCCTGTGCCATATCAAAGGCACTAATTGTACCGAGAGAATTCTGTCTCTAACAAGAACCTACACACGGAACCAAGAAGGCCAGCCATGAGGGTCTTCAGTCCAGTAAGGGCCACGAAACAGCGTGTCAGAAAGAAATTGTTTTTCTACTTCTTTTGATGGGTTATGCTTTCAAGTCAGGAAATTAGAAACAGGTGTGCCAGAGGGCACACACATCCTCGCTCCACACTGAAAAACACGCGTTTTCAATTTTCAAACATGAAAGGGACTCCTGTTGAATGAAAGAAGAAATGAAAATCCAGCTCTGTTTCTGTGAACCATATGAAGGGAGCTTAGAAAGTCTTTGACAAGTTGCTCGATTTACTCCCTCTCCAACTGACAGCAGGTAGTACTCGACAATAGGAAAGAAAAAGCATTCTTTTCAGTGAGAACAATCAAAGACAGAATTACATTAAGGATCATAGCACTGGCACTTTAACCCATCACTTGATCTTATGCCTCTGTTTTTACCATTTCTTCACCTCGTTTTAAAATTATAAGTCTTGTATTTTTGCAAAACAACAACAAAGCAAAAAAGCAAGCAAAGCAAGCTATGTATCTAGCAAAGAAAAAAACAGTCTGATAAATTAAAAACATTTTTAAAAACATCTTCAGCTCACTTGATCACACTAACACAGGTCTACAATCTCAGGGAAAGACCTACTTATTTTTCTCCCATTAATCCTGTGTTCTACTGGAGACATTTTGGTATCTAAGAGTGGGATAAGTTAGCAAGTACATGTGTGGGGAATCTAAACTGAAGACACTGTTTAGGATGGGAGTTAAGAGGCTGGAAAGCAGCAGGAAGCGACTGCGAAAACAGTCAGCCTTATGGGTGCATGGCTGCAAGAGGCCCTCAGAGAAGAGCCAGAGTGTATCCTCCCTGAATGAACGGGTAGGACAGAGCCTCATTAAGGGCTGGCAAAGGTTTTGCTATAGTCAGTATTTCAACATATTTCTGTATTAGCAAGAAACTTCTTTAAATTATGAAGTAAAGAAAAAGCTTTCATGCCCTTTGAGAACAGGGTTACACCTTTACCTCCCTTCTGTCATATCCAAACTAGAGCACAGGATAAGAGCCTCTAAAATAATTGTTGCTTTATGGCATGAAAGAAATTAAAAGTCTTCTTGGTAAGGAGAAAAATATCTCATTTTAGGTACACATGAAAAGATATCCTTCATATCCTTCACATTTTTCTTTGGAAGACTATTTAATGATACCTAATGTTATATAATATCAAACAAAGCATAACATAAGTTTAACAGTATTCCAATTTTTGTTTCATGGCAAATGCTACCAAATATCTTAATACTGACTACCATAGAATGGGAAAATTACCTGTTTCATTTTCCAAAATATCGTCAAAGACCATGCAATATTTCACAATCAATAATAACTATTCATTTTAAACCACTAATGATATGTAGGTACAAAAGCCATCATAATTAACTAGTTTAGAAAATGATTTTGCATACTTCAGAAATTTCATTTATTTTGATCCATCATTAACTTTTAGTTGTAGAAGAAATAAGATATTAATAGTTCACCCCAACATGCAACAGTCTCAGAACAGAATTCCCAACCTAGATACTTATCCTAGTTCTTGGAAATATGCTCTAGTTTATATACTCTGCTATATGTAAATGATATATATTTTTAATACCCAAATAACCAAACAGTTCAAAGAGTCAAGTGATTTTACGATGTTAATGTTTACCAATGTTAGAGTTTTATCTATCTTCCCATTTAGAAGTCATAATTCACAAGACTTCTCATGACACTATTTCCAGCTCTACATATTATCTCTCAAACTATTTCAGTTTAAGTGGCAGCTCCTAACTATAAGCACTCTAAGAAACTTGCTGAGTGGGATAAGACTACAAAGGTTTATTACTTCAAAAAGATGGGAAGCTTCTGAGAAACCAAAGTGTCAGCTACATAGTGAAAAACAGCACTGCCTACTAAGGCAGACCCAGCATGGACAACAGAGCCTGGATTCCACCAACAGAATGAATAGCCTACCTTTTTTAGCTCAGTGGTTCAAGCGCCTGCCTCACAAGCTCAAGGTCCTGAGTTCGATCCCCGGTAATCACATACAATGTTGGGAGACTCACGCCCACCAGCCATCAATACCACATACCACATACCACAGTGCCAGGTGTGGTGGCTCATGCCTGTAATCCCAGCACTTGGGAGGCAGAGACAGGAGGATTGCTGAGTTTGAGGCTTGCGTGGGTTACACAGTGAGCTCAGGGCCAGCCTGAACTACAAAGTGAGACCCTGCCTCAAAAAAAAAAAAAAAAAATGAGTTGGAGGGCTGGGAATTTAGTTCAGTGGTGCCACTACCTGCCTTGCAACCTCAAAGTTGCAAGTTTGGTCCCCAGTACCGCAAAAAAAATAAAGTAAAGTAAAATAAAAAGTAAAGTAGAAGTAAAATAAAGTGAAATCAAGTAAAATAAAATAAAATAAAGCACGTATGTCCAGCCTGTACCTACATAAAAAAAATGAGCTGGAAAAAACACAAAAAACAGAACAAAATAAACCAGGAGTGGTGGCTCATGGTAATCCCAGCACCTTGGAGTCAGAGACAGGAGGATTGCTGAGTTCAAAGCTTGACTGGGCTACATAGTGAGCTCAGGGCCAGCCTGAACTACAAAGTGAGACCCCGTCTCAAAAAGAAAAAAACAAAAAAGAGCTGGATTTGGAGGTAACTGCTACCCTTGATAAAAACGGACTGGTGTACCGTGTACAAGAGAAGGTCTAACTAAAGTAGATTCAAGAGCAAATGAGAGCCCTAAGAAAAACAATAATCCCAGATCCAACAATTCCTTGAAGTTTCACCTTGAAGGATTGTTAAGGAAGACTGAATCCCCAGGTGTCTTGCATGCCCTGCCTATAGTAGGGCTTTCATTCAATATTAGTGTCCATGAACCAGACAGCACAAAAGACATAGGGTATTGCTAAAAACAAAGCTGAAGCATGGACTCCTGTCTGCCTCCACTCCACCCCTAGAGAGCAAAGGATGCATGGTTACCATAGACACTCAGCAATGGTCTGCAATTTCATCCTACTCTCCTGGAAATCCCTGTTCCAGAGAAGACTGTCTTACTACATTCTGACAAAGATCCCTTAATGGAGTGTTTTAACACAGTTCTAGGACATACTCCCCATGCAGGGGCAAAAGACCTTTGGCTGCTCATCAGGGTGAGAAACAGAAACCAACAAACAGTGCCAAACTCCTTCAGTCCTTGAGGACTCTAATCACTAGCTAAAAAACATGAAGGCCTAAGGCTGTTGCTAAGTTTTGCATTTTTAAAAGTTCCATTCATCTTTGAAGTTATTCTGGCACAACACAGCCACATCTCTCATAGCCCTTAAGTTTCTAGGACTTCCCAGAGCCAGTATCTGGAAAAGCCAAGAACTTTCAAAACCAGAAGTCACAGAGCTCATTCCAGAAGCCAGGTACATCCTCCTTTGTGCCAGACCATTTAAGGAAGGACTGAATCCTGAATCTTCTGATTTCCATTCACTTTCCATTAGTACCCTTGGGACTTACTGTTTTTCTTTAAGGGGGTGGGGGGGCCAATACAGACAAGTAACAGAAGACCAATATTAAAGTCAATGAGAGCATAAACTTGATCTCTCACTTTTTCTTCTTCATTCAGATCTTCTAATGCTCAATCTGCTCTTCCTTTATAGCCAGAGACAAACCACAGATGGATCTTATACTAGGCACCTGATGTGTTACTGAAAAATTAAGTGTGAATCTGAATTTGGCAAATTATATCATATTTTAAATCTATTTAAAGAAATTTCATGGTGAATAATCTTTTTGAAACAGTAAGCATCTTTCTACAAGACTGAAACGACACATGCATTTCTTAATCTTTATTTGCATACTAGGCTCTGGGCCAGGCACACAGGAGTCATAAATATATTCACAGCCTTTCTTTCTCCAAGTGTATCTTACTGCTCAAGAGTACCTAACACAAATTAATTTTTTCGCCAAAAAAATTTTTTTGAGAATAAAACATTTATTAATTTATAAATTCTGAACAGCCATTTTTTTCACACTTAAATTCTAGAATCAAAAAGCCTGTGATAAATGAACACATCCTCCTATGCTGTCATTCGGGGCACAGAGCTGGCCCCCTTTGCAGATCTTTTAGTTATGCACCAGTTAGAACAACACATGCTGAGTTCACTTGCTATTTAAAGTGCTCAGAAGGATTACAGTACAAGATCAAATTGAAATTTAAAATTATTATATATATGAAGGGATGGAAACAATAAAGAAGTATTAATTTACTGTAAGTGAAGCAGATATATCCCATTGGAGGGAAATCTCCAATTCTATATTTCCTTGTAAGGTAACAACCATACATTAAATGATGAGAAAGTAGTTTGTCATACTTCAGAGTATTTTCTTTTTCCTTAGTGCATCAAAATCATGGTATGTCTTACAAAAAATGGTGATTTGGACTTAATGGAATACCTTAAGTATGGAGCCCAGAAGTGCTCCAAGTGCCATTCAAAGGTCAACTATTCATTCCTCACAGCACTGGAGATAGTGTTCCTGGTATACAAATAACCCATTGCCCAGGTCCTACAGCTAGTGAGTCTGGACAAGAAGCAAGATATTTTGTCTGCTCCCTTTCTAGCTAGGAAAATTCCCATGATGCCAAAGCATTAGTCAGAGTTTGCAAGATCCCTCCTGCCACTCCATGCCTCACCCCCAACTCATTCCTCCCCATGGAGTGATGAGAACAAGATGGTAGAGTTTATCCCTCAGGCTGATGACCAAATTGTCTGTCTGGCCGTGTGAGAGCCCTACTCTGACCATAGCTAACTATCTTCTCTCTGCTTTTTAATTATCGCCTTCCAAGATATATAAACCCAAAATGTAGGCCATGTCTTCAGATTTTCTTCAATAGCCTAAGGCAAAAATCTTTATTTTGGATAAACAATTACAAAATTCCATGTTTCATCTTTTTTATAACTTGGTCACCGAACTTGGCTGTATATTTCCATTGTCAACCTCATATCAACAGTCCCAGGAAAAACAAGAAAGAAGCAAGCACACAAAGTCCCACAAAAAGAAGAATATTGAGACCTTGTCTGTCATTCTTGGGTTATATTGGGTCATCCTCTAAATTAGAAAGGATGCAACATGACAAAAAAAGTATCCAAGTTCCAGGGCTATTCCAGAGATCATGAACTGGGACCCAAATTTATATTTAGTCACGTGCAGCTATCATCACCTGATGCAGAATAGGCAAAGGAGGATATCTCCAAAAGAGATACAAGGGATCTTTTAATTTTAGCTTGATTCACTCTACTAATAGAATCAAGTTCATGAATAATTTCTTCTTCCAATTTCTGTAATACTAGTGTTTTTAAAGTGTGTAGTTTGGTGGTGGACAATCCCAAGGGGAATAACTGACTCTCTTCCAAAGTAACATAGTCAGGCAGGCTCTCAGGGTTTCATTTTAAAGTAGAATTCAGATCCTGACATCTAAACTTATTTGATTTTGTGTACAAGCTAATTCATAAACAAATGGTAAGCTTTTCTTTATTTCTTTTTTTTTTTTTGGTTTTGTGGGATTACATTATTACATTTTGCACACCTCTTCAAATGACAGAATGAAAATACGTTTTTTGCTATTATATTAGGATGGCTTAAGATTCACCATGTTTAGACTTTATCTGATAGGTCAGTAGCTAGAAATCACATTTTTCTCCTGGGGATTTAGCTCAAGTGGTACCGCACCTACCTTGGAAGCACAAGGGCCCAAGTTCAATAACCAGTACTACCAGAAAAAGAAAAAGAATTACATTTTTCTACTGTTGCAAGGTCAAGAGACAGCACACTGAGCAGGCAGGAGAACAAGGGTCTGAAATTACAGGGTGGAGTCAGTAAGAGAGGACAGAAGCAATGAATGTGAAAATTTGCCAGCATGTCAAGCCTAAGCAAAGAATAGGATAGTGAGGGGCAATAAAAGAGCTAAGAAACAGAGTAAAGGTGGCCACGGGGTGGAAATGAAATCAAGAGTATTCTGTTAAGTTGAATGTAGTATACAAATACAACACCCACAGGGACATGGTATTCAGAAGTCAAAAAAGACTCATGTGAGCTTCAAAAGAATAGTCCACAGTAGACAGATGTGTCAATGCACCAGGAAAGAAAAATGAAACCATAAGAATGGTGATAACACCAAATACCAAGAGAAAGAACAGGGGCATGAAGAGAATCCAGTACTGGTCCAAATCTAAGGTTGTTACCAATGGAAGGACAGAGAATGACACTCACTGAAGAAGGCCAAGCTGGATCAGGTTAGAGAGGCAGAAAAACCACAAGAGAACCTGGTTCTGTTACACACAACACCTGCACCCAGAACTACAGACAGAGCAGGCAGTAAGCAGAGGCTGGCTACTGGACTGCATGCAGGCTTTGCTACTATGACAAGCCCAGAACCACTATGTTAAGAAATTAGAGAAGGAAGATAAATCAGTTGTATCTGACCACTCAGCCTCCCATAATGCCTGAGGATACTGGGGAGAAAAAACAAAACTGTAACTTGTGGGATGACACTGTAAAGGATGAACCAGAACAATTTTATCACCCAGTAGCATCACCCACACAAAAAGCAAGGCACAAATAAATCTGGTACCAGCATTATAACAATCTGGAAATAATAGTTCTGTCCATTAAACCTCTGAGTGCTCACTATTTCACTTCTCTCCTCTCTCCTCTCTCTCTCCTCTCTTTCCTCTCTCTCTCTCTCTCCCCCTCTCTCTTTCTCCACCTATGATAGTGACTTTCCTAATGTACATATAAAAGAGAAACTGTTTTAGTAAAATATACTTGAAAGAATTCTTATAAACCTTAGTAAGTTGCATTTCATACAAGAGCTTACCTGTTAATTTCAAAATGTCTTGCTGATATTATATGCCTGAATTTGACACTATCATAGATCATTAGAAAAAAAAACTACACATGTAAAAATATAAGTAAACTATAGTTAAACTTGGAGTTGTACTAAAAATATTAGCAAAACATCATGTGATACTAAACAATCCCTCAAACCTCCCAATAAAAATCTTTTTCCTGCACCAATGTTCTTGTATCATGTCTTATGTTTCCCTAAAAATATTGCTTTAATCATTAAATGACTTCTAATCATTAAATGACTGGCAGAGTTGTAGTTGTGAAAAATGGTCATGAAAGCAGCAAATACCTGAAGTACTCACAGCTGTGGAGTAGGGATTACGAGCTCCAGTATTTTCAGCCCAGCAACCACATCCATAAAGAGCAGCCTTGGAGAAAGGAAAATAGATATAATATTTCAGAAATGTTATATGTAACTATCAGCTTTTTCTTTTCTTTTCTTTTCTTTTTTGAGACAGGGTCTCACTTTGTAGTTCAGGCTGGCCTTGAGCTCACTATGTAGCCCAGGCAAACCTGAAACTCAGCAATCCTCCTGTGTCTGCCTCCTGAGTGCTGGGATGACAGGCGTGAGCCACCATGCCTGCCTGGCACTGTGGTATGTGGTATTGATTGCTGGTGGGCATGAGTCACCACGCCCAGCATTGTATGTGGTTACCGGGGATTGAACTCAGGACCTTGCACTTGTGAGGCAAGCGCTGGAACCATTGAGCTAAATCTCAGGCCCACTATCAGCTTTTTACAGTGGACCCAAATCACACCTGTTTAATAAAGCCTAACTTACTAATGATGTTTAACAATTAGATGATAATACCAGCAGTTGTACAAGAACTACTCAAACAATGGTCTTAACACTCTCAAATCTAACTACTCTTCTCTGAGATGTACGCTGCATTACTCTTCATCATATTCACTCTGCTGTGCTACAGAACACCAGAATGCATTTTTTCTGTCTAACTATAACACTGAGGCACTGACCAATCTCTCCCTACTTCTCCACCTTTCTGCTACCCAATCTATGGCAATCCCAATGCATGCATTAATCAAAATATCAAATTATTCCTTATTATGTGTTGATAAAATATAAAATTAATTAAAAATCAATAACCTATTTTCAACTATTCTACTCATCTAGAAATTCTCAGTAGCAAAGAAAGTACTTTAGTCTCATCAGCAGAAGTTGTTTTGTTTTGTTTTCTGTTTGTTTGTTTTGTTTTATTCTTCCCTGAAAATTTTTTTCCCTTTTGGAGTTTTTCAGCTACTTAATTCTTTTGAATCTTGGAAATGAATATGGTTGCCTTAAAAATACTGACTCTCAAGGTAGGTATATGTTGAATTACTTAAAAACTTTCTGAAAAGAACCTAGGTTTCAAGAAAATCTGTGTGATTCAGGGTCTGGAAGAAGCCAGGGAACTGGCACTATTAACCAGGGCCTTGAATTACTAGGGCGTAGATAATCTAACTAAACCACCCTCTAGGAAACAGAGGCTATAGGAGGCCTTTTTCATGCCTGCCTTGGGGTGGTACAAGAGGAACTACAAACAGCACTGTACCAAAGAGCCAAGTATATGCCCTCCACTCTGCTGGATTCTTTTTGCCAGATGAAAAGAAAGGAGGCAAAAAGGCCTGTTCAAGCTAATCATCTTTTTTAGGTGTGCAGCAGATTTATATGTCTGAAAGTGTCAGGGATGCAATAAGCTACTATGGTTTTATAAAAGATCATGACAATCATTCCTATTTTGTTTCCAATAATTTTACCCAGAATGTCAACATTCGTCTCCTCACCATCCACAATGACTTCTCTGTCTTGAAAGAGGAATCATAACTAATAACTTTCCATTCCTTAGAAGCAAAGTAGAAAAATCTTTAGCTAATAATCACAGAATACAACAGGGCATGCTTCAGAGTTCATTACCACATGGTAACAACTTAAATGCCAATCAGTACAAAAATAAATCAATATAATTTGTCAGAGCAATACATGGAATTCACAGCAAAGATTAAAAAATAAAAGAAACAAGTTTTTGGGCCGGAGGGTTAGCTCAGTGGTTCTGGCGCCTGCCTCCCAAGCGCAAGGTCCTGAATTCGATCCCCAGTAACCACATACAATGCTGGGCGTGGAGACTCATGCCCACCAGCAATCAATACCACATACCACATACCACAGTGCCGGGTGTGGTGGCTCACACCTGTAATCCCAGCACTCGGGAGGTAGAGACAGGAGGATTGCTGAGTTCCAGGCTTGCCTGGACTACATCGTGAGCTCAGAGCCAGCCTGAACTACAAAGCAAGACCCTGTTTCAAAAAAAAAAAAAAAGAATCAAGTTTTTTTTAAACAGGTATTAAGGAATTAATAAAAATACGCTCAAAACATATTGTTGAATAATTTAAAAATAAAACAAATAGCAATCTACTCAACATTGACTATGGATGGAGAAAAAAGATATACACACAAAACAGTATTGTTACTTTCTAGAATTTACTTGCAAGGAATACACTAAGACTGGAAATAGTGACTAGCAGATGTAGGCTTTGTATGTTATTCTATTATTCTTATAAGACCTTAGGATTCAGTCACTCCAATATTTTATACAGAGTAGGAGCCTCTATGAAACATCTTCCCACTTCTGATTCTGAGAACTTTTCCACCCCACATCGGAACACATTCCCCTAATGTATATTTCCTACTGCTGGGAAGAACTTCCTTCCCAACTGAGAAAATATCTTGTTCAATTTCTACCTTAGATTAGATTCATTTCTACCTTAGATTCCTCAACATTTTCAGACATAAACTCCTTACTCTCTTCCCTCATGATCTTTCTTTGTGAATAATCTGGAGACTAAACTATTTAGACACAAAGTCCCCATGCTCACGTGACCTACAGCTGCCTTTTCCAACTACAGTAACAGGATCCCTTTTAGATGGAGAACCAAGAACTGAACAGGACACTTCCAACATGGCAAAAAATGGGTTGTTATTGCCTTTGAAAACATTATGTTCTAAAATACATGTCTTAATTTTGTTTCCACATGATGCTGGGTTAGGGTGGTAACTGAAAGTCCTTCAAAAGTAACTCAGCACATGGACTTCAAAGGACAACTGGAAAATATGAATGGTAAGTCGCTCTACAGGTACTCTCTGGAGCAAATGTTGAGTTGGCCGAAGTCAGAGCATACAAGCCTTTGGTTGCAGGACCTTCATGGAAATCTCTGAACATTTATCTATCATCCTTTCCGTTACCCATAATTACCTTAACCTGCAGCCTGCTCTCAAAAAGGAGGGCGACAAGGTCAGCTCTGAGAATGCAAGGAGCACTCATATCTCCAAGAACATAAGAATATGTATGCCTACCCTTTGTTTTTACTCTCCAATCAATGCTCTTTTATGGTGCCCTCCCTTAATTCCATAGCCCAAAGTTGCCTTCCTTCTTAACTTCCAAGAACTGGGCAGGCTGAGATTACTTACAGGAAAGATAATGTGAGGAATCAGTCATATTTCTCTTATCTACTTCTTTCCCTAAAATACAACAACTTTAAGCAGGTCTTTAAAGTGCATGCCTGTAATTCTAGCACTCTGAGAGGCTGAATCAGGTGGATCACAAATTCCAGCCCAGCTTGAGGAACTTAGGGATATCCTGTTTTACAATAAAAATAAAAAGTACTGGGGATGTAGCTTAGTGCAAAGGACATGGGTCTAAACTTCCTTGGTTTTGAAAGGATAGGAGTGGGGAATACCTTCCTTCTTCTGGGTAGTAAAAGTTTATTCAAGATATTATCATGTAGCAAAAGTCAGTCCTATAAATAATTTTATCATTATTATTATGATTATTCAGACTTCTCTGGGCTACTGTTTCCTCTTCCATAAGGATAGTAAAAATATCCACCTCATAGTGTTGCCAAAGAATCACATGAACTGACAAACCTGCTGAATTAGCAAGTACTTACTTCATAACAGTATCAATTCCTCTTCCTACTAGGGACTATGCAAATGCACTGTGTTATTTAGGTAACTAGAGTCCTTATGCAAAGGGGAGCTTAAAGAGGTGGGAAGGAAGATATGTCACGTACATGAACCAATTCCCTATGATTGAATACAATCATAATATACTACAAACATATAAAAAATGAAATAAAGTTTTCTAGTAAGAGCAACAAAAGGATATTGAGTAACTTATTCAAAGTATAGAGAATGGTAAGTGTTGAAGCAAGATTACAATAAAGGTTTGCCTGGATCTGAAGTTCACATTCTTAACAACTAAACTCAGCTGTATGTTTGTATGCAGATGGGTTGGGGCAGATAGAATATACTAATTCCCAGGTACCAGTGTGAAATCTAATTGTTACAGTAAACTAAAGAAGTAACTCAATTTGCCTTCTGACTACTGGCACTGCTATCAAATATCTAAAGATTTTAAATAGTTTACTTGAACATTTAAAATGGTTTTTAAAAAGTATCACTTCAGCACATTTTCTTGGTTTGTTTTTGTTTTTGAAGTACTAAGGCCTAGGGCCTTCACTTGGTAGATACATACACAGACAGACAGACAGAACGATAGATTTTTTTTTTTGAGGGAGGGTCTTGCTAAAATGCCCAAGCTGAAGTCAAATTTGTAGTCTGCCTGCCTCAGTCTCTCAGAATGCTAGGATTAAAGGCCTGTACCACAATGTCCAGCTACAACTAGCTTTTGTATTTCCATTCTGTCCTGATTGGGGAAAAGAAAACTGTACTTCTCATTTGATTCTTCTCACTTCCAAGCTTATTAGATCTCCTTCATTTACCTTTCTGTGTAAGTACCTGACTTCTTTCCTCTAGTTTCTTCTTTTTCTAGTTTTTCAGCTCTAACAAGTTGTGTGCCCCTAAAATAGCCAAGTGGGCAAATCAACACACAAATTTTACAAAGTGTATGTTTTTTCCAGGACAGTCCCATGTGCAGTGGCAGAATAGCTTTAAGATTGTTATACAGGGCCAAAGATTTAGCTCAGTGGTTCCAGTGCCTGCCTCGCAAGAGCAAGGTCCTGAGTTCAATCCCCGGTAACCACATACAATGCTGGGCGTGGAGGCTCACGCCCACCAGTAATCAATACCACATACCACATCCCACAGTGCTGGGTGTGGTGGCTCACGCCTGTCATCCCAGCACTCGGGAGGCAGAGACAGGAGGATTGCTGAGTTTGAGGCTTGCCTAGACTACATAGTGAGCTCAGAGCCAGCCTGAACTACAAAGCGAGACCCTGTCACAAAAAAAAA
>PVIC010037962.1:0-17841 GCA_004025085.1 Thryonomys swinderianus | reverse complement strand
CCCAGACAGTGCCCTGGTACTATACTGAGTCTGAGAATCCTTTTTGAAAACTCAAAATTGACTGGACCTACCATTATCCACATCCTGAATTATATGAAACCAATTTAGTTGTCACACACCATAAATGCCAGTGTCATACAACGTAGATCCAAGAATCTATGAAAAGCTCCATCTATAAGAGCATGAGGCTTTGGGGGTGGAGCTCTGAACTCACTATGTAGCCCAGGCAAGCCTTGAACTCACAGCAATCCTCCTGCCTCTGACTCCCAAATGCTGTGATTATAGGTGTGAGTCACCATGCCCAGCATTGTGGTATGTGATTACAAGGGATCCATCTCAGGACCTTGCACTCACAAGGCAGAATCTAGAACCTAAGCTAAATCCCCAGCCCTGGATAGAAATTCTTGACTGCCACAGGAAACTACAATTTCCTTTCCACTAATGAACAAATACCTTTGCCTGCCATGTAAGTCAAGTCTAACTCCAAGTCTTTCACTTTCCAGAAGGAATAAAGATGACCATAAATTTATAAAATGTGACGTTTTAATCAAGCCCCAAGCTGTTGGCTAATTACATTCCACTGCACTTAAAGAAGAAATGCAAGACATCAGGTTAGTATAGAGATGAGCATAAAATTGCCCTTAGTATTTCACTGATTATTATAAGTACTGTGCTATCAAATTACCCAGAAAAAAGAGTAAATCCTTCTAAAAGTCGTATTTCCAATTTTCTTTTCAATTTCATTTTGAAGTAAATTTAGACAAAGTTCTTTGCAAAGCCTGACACGTTCTTTCAGAGCATCCTTTCTATACAAAATATGTATAATGGGTTTACTAGTGGCATTGGAGACCAATAAACTACAGAAGAATGAAATCAACTAGAAATTATTATTTTAATTCTGTGCACTTGTGCATAACAGGATGAACACTGTGCCAAATAAACCTTCATCAGGACTTCACCTAGTATTCTACATACTAATGGGGCTTGAAGTTTAGAATACAGGTATGAGAGGATGAAGCCAGAGAGACATAATCAAAATCAAGAGATTAGTTTTCTCTCCTCAGAAAATTATCAGTTACTGAACTAAGAACTGAGGCAAAACATATGCCTCCCTGCCAGTGTTACTTGGCTTTTTTCCCTTAGAGATATAACTTAACCAATCTGCCCCAGTTTTCTAAGGACATAATACAGAAATACTCCAGAAGCATAGCTACTTTGTGACAATAATCTCCCCCCAAACACAGTGATATTGATTATACAAAATATTAAATAACATAATTAACCAAAGCTACAATCCATTATTTTACCTCATGGAAGTTATAATTAAAGGTTTAAACATCACTCTTTTCGGCATTTTCACTACAAACAGCACTTTCCAATGCTGGTATGAATAACAATTTAAAACAAGAGGATGGTTAAAAATAGCACTGTTATTATGGATTTCATTCCTTTGGGACTTCCTGGAAAAAAAGGGAAAGTGTGGACAGCAGGAAAAATCAATGGTGAAGGCAAATCATTGCACCACTCACCACAAACAAAGCACCTGATAAATGCAGGACATGTTTATCCTCTGTAGCCTCATTCTGCTTGGAAAAATGAAAACTTCAGAAGATTAGAAGAGATTTCATAAGCTATTATGTCCATTCATTTATTCAAAAGCAGTCTCAAAGAAATAAGCAGGGGAGTGACTGAAGCCTGAGCTGCATTTCTGCAACTTTTCATTCTACAGTCTGCAATTCTTTAATCCATGAATTAAAGAAAACCCAGTGTTTGATACCACAAACTTAATGAGCTTTTCAGAAAAAAAATCTGTATTTCTATATTCTCCTTCTCTCTAAAATCTGGACATAAAGAGGATAGAGTAAATGTATAATTGTTACCTAACATTTTTCTCCCTTTTCTCCTTCTTTCCCTCTCTCTCTATGAAGTTGGGGGAATCAGGCTAACTCTTGTTCATGAGATTAGTAGTTAGAAAGAACAGAAGGAAAGAGGAAATAAAGTTTTCTAAACATTGTAGTCAATAATTATGATTTTAAGAACTCTCTCCCATCACCAAGAGATGCAAATTCAGATAAAAATATAAATGATCCCATTTTTTAAATTTATTGTGTAAAAGACACATTGACTTGCTAAAGGCCACACATACTTGATCACTCATTTCAGACACACATATCCCATCATTCTTGCTACTTTCTGAATCATTTCCAGAGTCGTCATTACTATCTGCTATGATAAAAAACATATAGTAAACCCTGCCATGAAAAACCATCAGAAAAGAGACTCATAAAATGATCACACTGTGTCTTCATCCACTGTACTCATCAGATCTGATACACCATGATTACTGAGCCTTCCCCAAAGCCACAACACCTGTGAAAGGTAAATGTTTCCAATGGACTCAGTACATCACTGCAACCACTTATAAAAGAGGACTTCCCCAACTGCTTCAGAAAGTGGCAAGAACCAGGGATAAGTACATTTAGGAAAGAGCAGGACCACTGCAAGAAAATTTGTATGTGTCATACTCTGTACTTACTGAGATATTTAGTCTACCTTCTAAAAAAGAAAACCTGAAGTTATGTACAAATTTAATTTCAAGGTTATTAATATCTACATGAGTTTTTCCCAATTTTTCTTCTTTTTAAAAAAATTTCTGCATAATTTTATTGTAAAAAATAAGAGATTGATAGTTATATGATTGTATATCTTTCAGAAAGAATATTCAGTGAACTTCTGCCTCATTTTTCAGTATTTGAAACATCAACAATCCTCAGTAGACACACTATAGTAAAATTAGAGTCTTATAAAATTTTCCCAATAAAAACAAAAGGACATGTGGTCATTCTTTTAATGATAACTTGCTCTACTGACATAACAGAATTGAAGTGTCCTGTTGGATATGTTTCACTGAATCATTAATCTGAAAACTTTTTGCAAATTATAACAACCAAGACTATAAAATAAATATTTTAAGTGATAATACTGAAGAAATGAATCACTTAGCTATATCTTTCTTTTCTCCTTATAGTAAAAATAAATTTTTACATTAACATTCAAATTTACTGATGAAATCCATTTATTCATTTATCCTAGAAAAAGATATATATATATATATATATAATATATGCTTAGGTTATTTGTTTTAAGAAGGAATATGTGAAGATGGAATTTCCAATTTTCATTCATTTTTAGATTTCTATCCAACTGTTAACTCAAAATTGTGCTTATATTTTGCCCAGGCCTTCAAATTTATTCACAATACAACTCATTATGCACTAGAAACTAGTCACAGTTAAGATTCTCATGTGCCTGATCTAAAATGGAAATTGCATTCAGAAACAGAAAAGAGAATAGCTTACCACTGTAAGAAAGCATAACCAACAAAACATTCAAATAGATCCTGGAAACTCAGTGTGTCAAAATCAGGATAGTTTTCTATTTCCCTTTACAAATACATGATGTTAATCAGTTAATCCTTGCTGTAATGACTGAATTTTGAACTTCATCAATTATTTAAAAGCAAGACAGAGACACAGAGGCAGCCGTGAAACAGTCCGGAATTGTTTGGAAGAGACTTTCCGTGCTATAGTCTTAGGATAAAAGCTGAATTATAAATGAACCTGGAAAACTTCGCAAGGTACTAACTGTAAGTCCCATGCTGTGCAGTCTGCCTGTGCAAAGAGAAATCGCCTTTGAAGAGATTAGCAGAGGTGGCTTGTATGTGATCACAGCAGCTGAGACGATGTGTGACTCTTGCCTAGCTTAAAGTGGATTAGTTAGACATAAAAGATGGAAAATTGTTTTGTGCAAAGCTCACCATGCTTTTGGAAACATAAATGAAATTGCAGTTCTATGAACTTAAATCTGATTTCTATTAGTTCAATGCTGTAAAAATCCCCTTCTAAAAGTTTAAACAAAAAAAAGGATTGTGGTTTGCCAATATTCACATCAGTTAATGATTGTTACATATGTGAAAACAATTTCATAGGCTTTTATAGGCTTTGGATTCATCCTCTGGGATGTCACTTTATAGGTTCCAAGAGACAGTGTGGTGAAAGAGAACACTGAACAAGAAACAAAAATAATCAGATTCTTTTCCCAATTCAGCCACTGACTGTTTGGGTGACCTTGAATAAAACACTTAACCTTTCCTGGATTTGTATTTTTATCTATAAAATGAGAGAATATGCACCTCATGTCCCTTGGATGTTACAGAGTATATCCAATTATATTGTGCATTTGAGAGAGAGAGTGTCAAAAGCAATAGAATATTTTTTACTGTTTAGTTATTACTATTATTCACATTCTTTGCTTTTTAGTACTGATAAGTTTTGTTAATATCACATAATTAACCTATGGATCAACATCTGACTGCCTGAAAAATCCCTATATCATAATAAAAACAGGGCCTAGTATGATTCATACAAAGCAACAGATTTTCAGTGTAGTTAATGTTGCATTTCCTTTTTTCCAACAAAATTTATCATTCAGTCTTACCAAATAATGTAGGGTGCTTGTAAGCCATCAACATTTACTTCTTTTTTTGATAAATATACAGGAAAAGTTGTATCACATGCTTAATAGTGATGCATGGGTTCTATATTGTCTCACAAGAAACAATATCTTGAAAAAGGCAAGAGAGTCCAAGGATGGATTATTCTACTTTCTGCACCTTTCTGTGAGCTGCCAATACATCAGAATTTCATACTTCTCTGCCAATCTTTTCTGAGAGAGAAGCTTTTCAGCAAATTCTCAGCCATTAAGAGTATAAATAGGAGTCAACCATCTGTTTTTATAAACTCTTTTTTCTACATTGACTTTTGACAGGTGCATAAAGAAAGAAGTATGTCAGAGTCCTGACATTTTTGTGAAAAACCAAGAAGTCTATGACCAATTTAGGGAGTTCTCTCTTTGGTAAAAGTTAATCTTCACAGCTTTTAGAATTTGAGGGTCTCAAAAAAAATAGGACCTGATCTATTCTATCATTACACCAATCAACTACAGTTTTTCAACATACAAGAAGATTTCTCAACCAATATCAAAATTTTAAAATGCACCCCCCCAAAAAAGGACTATATAACAAACAAATTAATGGATAAGATAGAAAATAGTAAATAGTAGGAAAAAACATGCATTCACTGATATTCTTCTAAAATAAAACTATTGGTCTGACATTGAAGATTATACCAGTTACAAAAAGATTAATAAAAATGTATATATTGAAAGTAGAGGAATGGTTAGCTGGAAATATGCCATAAAATCCAAGCACAGAATGTCAAACAATGCACACACACACACACCATTTTTATTCACAATCTCAATTAATCATTTAATCTCAATAATTCTCAATAAATCTGTGTCCAATTTTGATAATAAAACACTAGTTGAGAAGATTAGTAAGTCAGGCTAATATCTGACTCCCACAAGTATCAATCCAAAGTATATTCAGCTTCTTATGGAAAACAAAATGTAAAAACAAACAAGTCATTTTAAGCACTGGGGAAATAATTTACCATTATTTTTATAATGGAAACACACTTTTGACATAGTAAATGCAAAGAAAACATAATAAAGAAAGCAGAATACTGGGATTTACAAATGACATCTTAAGTTGATGAAATATTATAATACATTTCACCATAAGTTGGGCCTTTATTGAGGCAGTTTATGCCTAATTCTAAACTTAAACCTAAACTAGTTTTATTAATTAATTGCTGGAAATCCTAGATTCTCTACAAGAAAAATTATAAATTGTAAGACAAAGCTTTTGTACTGGACATTAGAATAAGTCTGGCAATTGAAATAAAATATATTATTGGGCACAGCATTTCCACCTGGACCAGTGTACATCAGGCTCAAGATCTTGATAAGAATGCAACAATTTCTCTTTTTAAAAAAGTTCTGTACATGAGGTGCCAGAAGCCTGATTTTAATGACCATCTAAGTCTGGTCATTTCATGGCAGATCTTAAAATAATCTGAGAGAAACCAGATAACAATGGCATTATAGCACGATTCCAGCCACACAAGAAGTCAGATCTATAACTAGATATTTGTGGTGTGTCCAATAAATTTACTAGTTTTTCTAGTCCATATTGTGGGAGACTCTGAACTTACTAAAAATATGAAGATAAAATTTTAAATTTCCTTTCTAATGAGGATTGCAATGTGTGGATGGATAAGTGTAATGAGTTGTTATTGCAAATGTCATATGGTTAATAAATTTGCCTTTGTGAACAAATATAAGATGATTTAATGTCACATAAAAAGAAGAGCTTAGCATATACTATATTGTGATGAGAAGGCCAAAGGATATACAAAAATACATTTTGCAAGGGGCCGGAGAGTTAGCTCAGTGGTTCTGGTGCCTGCCTCACAAGTGCAAGGTCCTGGGTTCGATCCCCGGTAACCACATAGAATGCTGGGCATGGAGACTCACGCCCACCAGCAATCAATACCACATACTACAGTGCCGGGTGTGGTGGCTCATGCCTGTAATCCCAGCACTTGGGAGGCAGACAGGAGGATTGCTGAGTTCGAGGCTTGCCTGGGCTCCATAGTGAGCTCAGAGCCAGCCTGGACTACAAAGCAAGATCCTGTCTCAAAAAAAATACATTTTGCAAGAACTCAGTGGATGGCAGAAGAAAAAGTAGATTAATAATGATTATGTTATTTTCTACAATTAGAATTAAACACCCCTGCATTTTTGTAGTTTGAAAGAACCAAGAGGGAAAAATACAAAAAGTAAATAATAGCTTCCACAATACTAAAACTTTTCATCAAAATGATTTGTGCCAATTTAATATTATGCTAAAATATTCAAATATAATCAACCTTTAGGTTAGTTCCAGATGGACAGAGTCGAATTGATAATACTGTAAGATTCCTTCTGCTCTAATCCCATGTGCCTTACTCAGTAGTTATGGAAACTCGGAATAACGTCCTTGAGGAGAGAGGCAGTCGGCCAGCAGATTTTAGATAAGTTATATCCCATGCCATTACAGTCAAATATGTTATAACCTAATCAGATTGGGGGGGGCCAGGGGAAGGGTTTCACAAAGATTAATATGCTCCAAAATTAGTTCTTCCTAGATATACTCATCCCAAGTCACAATGATCTTGTATTGCCACATCCATCCATAGCATGCATTTTGAAATTTTATGTTTGTGTCCTAGCTCCTGCCTTGTCACATGATGATCTACTGATGCCCACAGCAAACCTCAAAAATGCAGTATTCATAATATACCAGAATGGAAAGGAATCGTCCTTCACTGTATCACTCACATCAAACTATTATGTGCCAAGTGCTAAATGGAAGCTAAGGTCTTAAATAATTCCATTACATATAATTATTGAATTCAACTAGTTGGGAATGATTAAAATTAATTATAAACAGGAGAAATGACTTATCCAAATGGACACCTAATGCCATCCCTTCTCTTTAAATTGATTATACATTTTAGATATATGATATATTGACATTCATCACTGAATGTCATTTTAGGTAAGTTATATCCCATGCCATTGTAGTCAAATATGTTGTAACCTAATCAGTTGAGGGGGAGACAAATTTAAGAGACATATCTTTTGTATTACACATTTTGAATCTTCTTTTTCCCATCCTCCTACCCTCTCTTCAACCCCTCCACATCTCCTTATTTACAAATATTTTATTTGGATTTTCCCTTCTTTTTCTAATGTTTTGTTTTTCTTTACCTTCTAGACAAAAGGTTTTGGACTTCCACAAAGAACTTATAATGCTATACATGACAGATTTCAAAAAAATGATAAAAAAATAAATTCTTACAGAGGTCTGATCATTAGTGGCCATTGTTTTATTTTGTTTTAGTATTTCTGACTGTATAAATACATTATATCCTTACAAAAACGCTATGATAACCTAATTATCATTTTACTTTTTAAATGAAAATTAAATTAAAAACAGGTTATGTGGTTTTTCAGTGGGTCACATGGCCACACCCTCAAGTCCAGTAGCTATGTGGCTCTTTCATCAGCCTAATCCATTGACAAAATCCATAAGGTGGTCTCCTGACAGCTGAGATAGGCAGTCACATGGCTTATTCAAGCTAAATCTATTTGGTGTGCACCTTAATAACACTGGCTTAAACACCTCCATTGGATTTAGAACTGTCCAAAGAAAAAATAAGTTCCATAAAACTTAGAGAACAATGTACCATATAGTGAATGTTATCAAGTTAATTAATTTAATATGTGAAACTAATTTATAAGCAAGTATTTTTGGTTATGTTTGGGCATTTTTCTTTAATTCTCTCTGATTAGAACTACCCCCACTGAGGTCCTAAATATATCTCATTGTTATTGCTATTACCCATGTCTATTTATGAAATCATTCTCTATGTAAAAAGAAAAAAGACATTTTTTTAAACAGTTCATATCCGGAGTCTTTTGAGTGTGGTGGTTATGGGCAACTGTTAGCCATGTCTGAAATATATTCGGTATACAAACACCAGTGATAATTGAAGTTGCTATAAATTCTATCAGACAATTCAGACTATATAGTGTCTATTCTCTATATCCAGAGTTCCTGCATCAGCCTCTCACCCAATTGCAAACTCCTAGTATTATAAGAATTGTGTACATACTGAAAATGCAGATTTCTGTAGGTTATTATTCTCTACATAATATAACAAGTACTCACATAGATTTACATATGTTAGGTATTGCAAGTAATTTGGGGAGGATTTAAAATATATCGGAAAGTAGGTATAGTTTATATGTAAATTCCATGCCATTTTATACAAGGTACTTGAGCTTCCACGGATTTTGGTATCTGTTTCAGGTCTGGCCACCAATATCCTGCAGATGAATATACCTACAGTTTAAATTTTCATATATACTTTTTAGGAACACAATTGAGTAAACAGCAAAAGATCTCTTTAATATTACACTGATAGTAAGCTCTTTTGAAAGAATTGTAAACTCAACTAGTAAACTCAACTAAATTTTAATATGTTATGTTTGGAGCCAGCTCTCCCTTCTCCAAAAACAGATAAACAATACACCCCTCCAGAAAATCACTTGTTAGACATACATTTCATTATCCGAAAATGCAGGTTTAATTAGTAATTATTACCCTTTTATGATCCTTTCTGGTCCCAGGAATCTGTGCCTGATGTATGAAAAATGTTTTCCCTTATTTATGAAATCAGTATTGTTTGAACACCTACTTTGTATCTGATACTCAGCTAAGGACTACTATAAAGCTACACGATACATGTGTACTAGGTTGAATAGTGCCCCTTCTCCCAAATTCATGTCTATCTGCAACTTGAGATCTGACATTATCTGAAATTAGTTGCACTCAATCAAACTACACTTAATGAAATTATATTGCATTAAGTTGGGCAACAATTTCATTATGACTTGGACTTATAAGAGAGGCCAGATTTGGAAACAAAGGAAAGAACATCAACTGGAAACAGGGACTAACATATGAACAAAGGTTGCTGACAACCTACCACTGGAAAATGAAAACAAGAAAGGATTCTCCTCTTTAGCCTTCTAAGAGAGCAAAACCTTGGCAAGATCTTGAGTTTAGTTCAGTAGGCTCAAAAACTATAAGAGGGTTAATTTCTGTCACTTAAGCCAACTGATTTGTAGTGCAGAACTGTAGTATAGAAGTACTACTGTAACCTCCAATGCAGAACAGAACAGGAGAAGAAAATGCAATAGGAGATGTTAGGGCAGAACAGACAAAAAAGTAAAAGCTGACTCTGAGGAAGACCTGTATGTAAGTCAGCACCAGGAGAAAGATAAGGCCATAAAGAACTCTAGGCATAGGGAACAGCAAAAATCTAGGGCCAGGAAGGAGTTTTAAAAACTTAAAGAAAGCCAGGAGGGGGGCCGGAGGGTTAGCTCAGTGGTTCCGGCGCCTGCCTCGCAAGTGCAAGGTCCTGAGTTCGATCCCCGGTAACCACATACAATGCTGGCATGGAGACTCACGCCCACCAGCAATCAATACCACATACCACAGTGCCAGGTGTGGTGGCTCATGCCTGTAATCCCAGCACTCCGGAGGCAGAGACAGGCGGATTGCTGAGTTCGAGGCTTGCCTGGGCTACATAGTGAGCTCTGAGCCAGCCTGAACTACAAAGTGAGACCCTGTCTCAAAAAAAGAAAAGAAAGAAAGAAAGGAAGGAAGGAAGGAAGGAAGGAAGGAAGGAAGGAAGGAAGGAAGGAAGGAAGGAAGGAAGGAAGGAAGGAAGGAAGGAACGAACGAACGAAGAAAGAAAGAAAGAAAGAAAGAAAGAAAGAAAGAAAGAAAGAAAGAAAGAAAGAAAGAAAGAGAGAAAGAGAGAAAGAGAGAAAGAGAGAAAGAGAGAAAGAGAGAAAGAGAGAAAGAGAGAAAGAGAGAAAGAGAGAAAGAAAGCAAGCCAGGAGGAAAAAGAATGGCCGCTATTACAAAATCAACCAACAATAAATGCTGGAGAGCTGTGGGGAGAAAGGAACGCTTCTCCACTGCTGGTGGGATTGTAGACTTGTGCAACCATTGTGAAGATGTGTGTGGAGATTCCTAAGAAAACTAGAACTAGAGGCCCCATTCAACTCTGCTATCCCCCTGCTAGGAATATACCCAAAGGAATTTACAAAATCACATTGGAAAGAGAGATGTACACCCTTGTTCATAGCAGCTCAGTTCATGATAGCCCAGTCTTGGAAACAACCCAAATGCCCATCAACTGGAGACTGGATAAAGAAGATGTGTTTTTTTTTTCAATGAAGTATTACTCTGCCATAAAGAATGACAAGATTGATTCATTTATGTGCAAATGGAGACACCTGGAGGACACACTACTAAGTGAAATCCATAGAACACAGATATGCAAATACCAGATCTTTTCTTTGATATAAGTACCTGTAGAGGTAAAGGAGCTCTAGAATGTATGATAATTTTTGTAATATCCAAAAGGAATTTGGTGTGGGAATGTAATGAGGGGAAGGAATAAATATGATTTGGAAAAAATAAAAGAGTATGTATATGGGGGTGGGGAGGGGGTGGGTGGAAAGGGATGTGGGTAAAAATGAGAATTGATCTATGTCACATATTGGTACAAATTCCCCAATGTTGTGTGTGATTGTGAGCTGTGTATAAAATGTACCAATAAAGTTTACTGAATAATGCAAAAAAAAGAAAAAGAAAGAAAGAAGAAAGAAAGAAAGAAAGAAAGAAAGAAAGAAAGAAAGAAAGAAAGAAAGAAAGAAAGAAAGAAAGAAAGAAAGAAAGCAAGCCTGGAGGGCCTCGAAGAGAGACAAAGACCAAAAGATTAAGGCAGACAGGAAGCAGAACATATCAACTATTTATTAGCCTTGAGAAATATCCACCCAAATGATGATGAAAATCATATAACAGCTATAGTTCATGGAAGGAATATGTAGAGTTCAGAAACTAAACACTAAGGAATATGTAGAGTTCAGAAAAAGAAAACAGTGATACTAGTGTACAATTGGCTGATGTGATATAATTTATCCTTGATTTTAAACATGCAAATAAAATGTAGTTGTCCTTAATTTAGATTCCCTAGAAGCAAAACCTAAGAGGCAAGATTAGAAGTCTTAGAAGAAGTTCATGAGCTGGAAATTTAGCTCAGTGGTTCCAGTGCCTGACTAGCAAGTGCAAGGTCCCTGAATCAATCCCCGGTAGTCACATACAACAATATCAGGTGTGGTGACTCATGTGCACCAGCAATGAGTACCACGTACCATGGTGTTGGGCATGGTGACTCATGCCCACCAGCAATCAGTACCACACACCACAATGCTGGGCATGGTAGCTCACACCTGTAATTCTGTGTCTCTGGGTGGCAGAGGCCAGACAATTGCTAGGTTCAAGGCCTACCTCAGCTACATAGTGAACTCAGGGCCAGCCTGAACTACAAAGTGAGACCCTTTCTCCAAAAATAATAATAATAATAATAATAATAATAATAATAATAATAATAATAACTTCATTAAGAGAGTGCTCTCCAGAAAAAAGGAAAAGCCAAGGATGTGATTTTAGCTGGTGCCTAGTTTAGTCTGATCCAAAAGGAAGGATTCTGAATTGCACAAGGACATCTCTCTTGCCTTCAGACAAAGTGGCTGGGATATTGTGTTCCCTACACTTGTTAGGTATTAACTGTGGCTCAACTGGGATGACACCTTTCCCAATCTTCTTCCTGGCAAGCATGTCTGAATGGCTAAGGACATTCCTATGAATGAGAATATGAACAGGACCTTTGGCAGGACCACCTCTCAAACTGATCTCAAAGGTCTGAAAAAGACAAAAGGCCATTAGCTGCAAATGTGCAAATAGGAACTGACAAAAAGGGTTCCAGTTTATTTTAGGAAGAAAGAATGATGATGACTAAGACACTCCTGTTATAATCAGCTTTCCTGCCTAACCATACACAATTAATATGGGAGACCAGCCAGATCTAGAATGGAGTCTTTCCAGGCAGTCTCTAAATCATCTTCCTGATACTATCATTGCTACATTCAGTTGCTATCAAAATTGTATAGAAGGATGTAAAGAAACTGTATTTCCCTCCTTACTGTAAGCTCTCAAAGCTTTAAGGTAAGTCAATGACAAAAATGTCTCTTTTAATGATGAGAGTAGATAATAGCTCAAACAGCACGGTAGTTATTTCGATACAAGATAGATACAATAAGGTAAATAGATGGATGGACACACGACCCCCTTTGTTCTGTCACTGTGCCAGTCTGCCTATCCACAGGCATTACAATATTTCTTGAAATTTTATTTCAGTATGCCCTCAAAGCAATTGTTCTGTTCCCTTTACTCATGATTATTAGCAATTATTTATCATCCACCTGGAATAAAAATTCAAGGGTAAGGAAATTACAGGAAATGATGATTTTATTAAAGTGTTTGGCCAAAGGGAGAATCTTGTTAATAGTATTCCTGATATGCAACTATGCAGATACTATAATCAAATAAGAATAAAACCCATTGCATTTAAAATTTTATCTTCTAGAGTTCTTAATGTACTCAAGAAAATACTGAAATAATTTCTCATAAGAGACATTCTGAGTATATATACACTTAAAAATAAATATATATTATAAACATATATATATTCATATGAATATGAGAGAGAGAAACAAAGAGAGAGATAGAGACAGAACCACAGATACATGTCTAGACACCATAGGTAAAGAATGCCATTTACCCCATGATGGGGCTATTTACTTCCTAGAAATAACAGCTGAAACATGTTGATACTTAGCATGATTACTAGTTTTCTGTTGAAGCCAAGGGGACTTTTGGGTTTAGATCAATAGCAAATTGGAGGAAAATCAAAATTGGGGTATTTGTTTCTTAAAGTCACATTATTATTGCCTTCAATGACTGCAGAGCATTGTTTCTAACTACTTACTCAGGTAATAATTTTCTACTTGATGGGAGGAAATTTTCAGCAGAATAGTCAGCTACAATTATTTTTGCATTAATATCAACTGTTCATTGTGCTACAACTATGCTGTTTGCAGTTTTCAGCTTCTAATAATAATTTATAGTTATTTTTAAACAAGCACTTATGAAGTACTTCTTAAATTCTTACCAAATTACTTTCATTTATTTCAAATTGTTCTCAAAGATTAGAAAGATGATTGACTGTAATGTATTTATTAGCACTGGCTTTATATTCTTCTGCTCATATACTTCATATTAACTTGTAGTTTACATGAAGATCGTAAAGATTTTACTTTTGTTATAAGAATTATTGTAACTTTTTATATTTAAATATTTTAAATGTATCACCATGAAAACTATTTGGATGAAATACAAAATTTTTATAATAAGAACACATAAAGCAATATATGCAATGAAAAATAGGCTATTAATTTTATAACTGCCTACAGAAATTAGAAGATTGGGTAAATTATATTTAATCACTATTCAAATATTTAGTTCTAGACTTTTTTGTTTATAAACCATACTAGCACCTGCAAGATAAATCTATTTTGTTTTCATTTGAAGAGGAATAGTAGGGTTGTTCTATAGTTTTGCCTGTATTAAGAAATTCTGAAGCCCTAGACATTCAGTTTTGACTAAATTTACTTGAACTTACTGAAATAAAAATTACATTACTTTCCCACATGTGGTCTAATCATGTTAAGCACTAATAATATAACAGCCTATTGCTTAAACAATGTTAGAAACCCTGTAATAAATATAACTGTGCAAAATTTTGTTAATTTTTATATTGATTATAAATATTAATTGAATATAAATATTAATGAAATATTGGCATTTTATGGAATGGCAAAATAATAGTTAAAATATTGAGGCTAGCCTTCTCAATTTCTGCTATAGCAATTATTTATCCTATCATTCTACTCAAGGTATTAAAGCTCTCAGTTTTAGCACCTTCATTAACAGTATGATGGTTTTTATGGAATAAGTGATGAGTTGCATGTTTTATATATGGCCCTAAACATGCCATATAAGTTATCATTTAATCTTAGATGTTATTAGTGAAGGTTTATCTAGTATTGACTAAAAAATAAAAATGTCTCAGTAGCTAAAACCAGGAGACTCTATATAAATTAATATATCTTATGTATATATTATCATTTTCAGGTAAAGACAATAGAGTGAAATAGAAATAAGATGAAATTTAAATAATTTATTCCACAAGAGGCAAAAACTTGTTTATTTTTCCAATAATCTATCACCTTTTTGTTTTCTTGAACATCTTTGTGATATTCCAGACACACTTCAGATACAACATACATCATAATATTCATTCACTGTTAGTATCTAATATTACTCAAATTCATGCCTGTATACAAGAAAATTTCATTAAAGTATAACAAACATATAGAAAATAACAACCTAGTGAGTTATTGATGTACTGATTTTTTTTTAGCAGATTTTCTATTCCCATATACCTACCAGGCAGACCCAGGAATTTTACTTTCACCACCCCTCAGTAGGCTCATCCACAACAGTACACTGCTTCTGCTTCAGAAGTTTCTTAAATTAACTACTATTAATTAATAATTTCATTATCAATTAATTTTCCATGTTTTTCAAGTTTATATCACTGAAAATAGTTTCTGCCCATTTGTTTCTGGCTTGTCACCCACTTTCACAGATCACAAAATCTAGTAAATGAGACAAATATAAAACAGAAAGTCAAGGTGATTAGTTCATAATCTGCCTCACGGAGAGTAAGCCAAAGCTCTTATTCAAGGAATGCATAAGTCACCTACAGAAAAAACAGCCAGCATGATCTTCCATGTGTGAGTGAGAGCCGTGTGCTTAGACGCCGATGAGAAAGAGAAGAGGAGTTCCATGGCATGGCTGGAGTGGAGTGCTGAACCATGAGACTGCAGGGCGGGGAAAGATGAGTTCATACTGGCCGCTGGGCATTGTTAGTATTTAGGACTGTTTCCTAAGAGTAAAATATCATGGGGATGGATTTTAAGGTCTTGGTGGAAAGAGGTACAGAAAAGGCACTACATGGAGAAGAGATTGGGCAAGGGCCAACAAGAATACAAAGGACAGAAAGACAGAAATCCCAAACCCAGAGGATACTATTTTGGGCAAGGGGGAAGACGGCAAGAAACTGATTGATAAAAGTGGCATGTCGTGAGTAAAATCTACAGCAGTTGGTAAGCAATTGGATGAGGGGTTAATAAACATTGAAAATGTCCTCAGATTTGTGGTTGACTCAATAAATAGGTAAATAACTCGTTAATTCTGGGAATAAAATCATCCTAGCTGTTGATATAGCTAAATCTAATACAGTGCTTTAAATGATATGTATATGTCCTGGAACCAAATGCAAGAGCAAACTGACTGAACTGTTTTTGTTACCTTTAGAAATGCTGACTCTTCTAACACAGCCCCAGATGCTGCCAACATTTTTTCAAACCCAGCATCCATCTCAAGTTTTTAGTTTTTTCAAAGAAACTATTGATTGTATGTTTCATCAGGGAACATATTTTTGGAAGTGTTTAAAGAAAATATCTGTTGTATATGCATATGAAATAGATCGATGGCAATCACCCACACACTATCTACTGATCAATTTGAATGTCACTGAGCTATCATTATGAATTTATTCTCATTTCATTTCCTACCATTACAGATACACACTTTATGAATCTGTTCTGGGTTTTGTTTATCATCCTAAACCTAATAAAAATATTTCATCTACACGGAGCTGTCTCAGAAATGTTTATGAGTGTTTTGTCTCGATATAACAATAGGTTAAAAGATGCTTTACCGAATATGTTCATTAGCAAAACTATGTATCTGTCATAGTTTGCAATTTGGAATTAATTTAGTCTCAAGTTATCACGTTTAACCTGTGATTGATTCATATGAGCTTCTTGTCAGAAATTTGGATAATGAGTAAAATTTGTTTTTAAAAACCAACAGTATCTGAGAAAAGAACTAAACATATCTTTACATTTCTCTACTTAAATCTATATTCCTTTTTAAATAATTTGTATATTATAATCAGATTTATCTTTCTAAAAATATACCTTGTGTTACATACCTAAGTTACGAGATTCTTCTCTATTGGCACTGTGTGAAACTGCTTTGTTTAAGGTCTTCCATGAACGTTCTTCACCTAAAAAACAGTGTTTGTATTTGTTTCCCAGCATCCTGCCTCTACATGTTACCCAAATCTAGTTAGTTTCCCTTTCTCCTTCAAACTCTAAACTTTTGGTTAAATTCCCTCCACTCTCAACATCTCCTGAGAAAGCTACCACCTTTACAAATACTCCCTGTGCCTCAAAGCTAAGATTACGTTCTAACTCCTCCATTATCTAATTCTGTAATTGTTTCAGCTCACAAATGGGCATTTCTTCAGTTACACTGGCTATACACATTACCAGTATTAGTTGGCTTAGGTGATTAATTAAGTGATTAACTGATTTTCAAGCTAACATTTCTATCATTAATAGATATGATGTTAGTAGATATTGTATTGCCTACATAAGAGACACTGTCCTTGTGCAGTTAGGTGTCTGTACCGAAATGTTGTCCATGTTGATTCCCAAGAGAAAAGGCCAACTGGTACTTAACTGATTAGACAATTTTGTCATATTTTTAAAACATATTCCAGTAATTTGGCTACATTATTGTTTTCAAAGTTGCAAGTGGCCTTATAGATAAAAAACATCCCATTTATATTGTCTAATCTTTCCTTGTAATCCTCTCATGTAATTTTTCAGTAGTTGGAAAGAAACCTGAGAATAAAAACCACTGAGCCATTTGAAAATTCAAAATTACTGAAAGAAAAAGCTATAGGGATTAGTCAG
The DNA here is from genome assembly GCA_004025085.1 of Thryonomys swinderianus. Lineage (NCBI taxonomy): Eukaryota > Metazoa > Chordata > Mammalia > Rodentia > Thryonomyidae > Thryonomys > Thryonomys swinderianus. The sequence continues at coordinate 519 of PVIC010037962.1, read as the reverse complement.
TCTTATGGCAGCTCTGAAGCAGCATATGGCTGAATGTTTCCTTATAAAGTTCACTCACTGGATTTTGCAACTGATTATGAGCACCACAATGAGCAGCAAGGTGTCACCCAATGATCACCACTAAAAAACTTTCAGACTATGTAGAAATATCTCAGAATTAAGTATCAATTTAGGAATAAATATAGGTATATATATATATATATATATATATACACATGAGATACTATATGTATTTTAGAAAGTATTTCTCACATTAAGATACTTGTGACACAGCAATTTTATATATATGTATACATTCTATGTAATAAATTTCTTTATGCGTTCAGTCATTATATACTGAAAACCTTCTATGAGCTAACACAAAATTAAAGTGGACATGAACACTGAAGAAATTTCTTCTATACTCTGAGTATCACTATGTACTCCGGCCTGGCTTTGAACTCACTATGTAGGCTAGGCTAGCCTCAAACTCAGAGCAATCATCCTGCCTCCACCTCCTGAGTGTTGTGATTACAGCCA
>PVIC010037961.1:0-17800 GCA_004025085.1 Thryonomys swinderianus | reverse complement strand
GACCTGAGTTCGATCCCCGGTTACCACATATAATGCTGGGCGTGGTGGCTCACGCCTGTAATCCCAGCACTCGGGAGGCAGAGACGGGAGGATTGCTGAGTTCGCGGCGGCTTGCCTGGGCACCATGGTGAGCTCAGGGCCAGCCTGAACTACAAAGCGAGACCCTGTCTCCAAAAAAGCAAAAAAAAAAAAAAAAAATTTAATATTCTGCATTGTAACCTTTAGTAAAATATAATCCATTCTGATATGAATGAATAAATAAATGAATGAGAAAATTTTCTTATGTTGAAGGAATTCTTTAAAAAAATCATCACTGGTAACCATGATAATGATTATGAAGTCAGTCAAGAATCATCAATGGTTACCAACTACAGTAGATAAAATTTGAAGAGAAGCTGTACACTCACAGTCTCAAAGTGTTTTTTTCTGAAAAAAATACTTATTCACTAATAATAAGAATGACATACTTAATAACTTTGTAGTAGAGAAGTAGGTCGGATGCCATCTGAACTAAATATCAAAGGTTAGAATTATCAGTAAGCAAAATTGACATCACATACCTCCTGATATAATGCACTGAGAAAACATTACTTCTCAGGGAGTCATGCCAAAAATGCATACATCGTGAGGAAATATCAGACAATCCAACCTAAAGGATAACCTCAAAGTAACTGTCCTGTATTCTCAAAAATAAGTGTCAAAGGCATGAAAGATGATAAACAAGGGAGAAATTGTTCTAAATTAAAGAAGACAAACATGACAACTAAATTCAACACCTGATCCTCCATTTGCTCCTGAACCTATAGATAACGTTATTGTGATAATCAGCAAACACTGAATGGTGCCCGTGGATTAATCATTAACACATCAGTGTCAATATCTTGATTTTGATAGTCATATTGTTGTTATGAAGGAAAGCATCCACCTATTCTAAGGAAAAATGGACATATTAAAGGAGGATAATGGAACCTCATGTATACAATTTATTTTCAAATGGTCCAAAAATACTAATTAAACCTGGATATACTAGAGGAAGGTTCTAAGAGCATGTTGTATATTATTTCTATAATTTCCATAAATACTTAAAATTGTTTCAAAATACAAACTGTAAAAATGTTTCAAAGTACTCTTGTTACTGCAAGTGAACAACAATTTATTCATTTTGAAAAATCTCCTTATGCAGCCCATTCTGAATTCACCCCCAAACCGCAATGGTTCATTTTATCCCGAAGGAGCCATTGTATCTATTTTAAATACCTACTTCTTCCTCTCTATATCTACCAAGAACCTTCTGAAACTCCAAGGAAAAGTAGTGAAGATTAAAAAAAACAAAACTCAGTCCTTTTCATCAATTAACCAAGAAATGAATAATTAAGACTATCACCATCCTCTGTTAACTATCCAGTAGAAATTATCTTGAATTCTATCTACAATCAGGTAGATTTATTTTAAAATGTAAGATGAGTTCGAAATAATTTTTTTTCTTAAAAACTGTACAGTGGGCCAAAGATTTAGCTCAGTGGCATTGCACCTGCCTTGCAAGCACAAGGACATGAGTTTGATCCCTGGTACTACATAAAAATAAACAAAAAACTATATGATGTTCTCAGTCATTGTCATCTGCTCACTAATTTACTCTTCTGCTGTAACACTATCCATTTTAATTTATTATACTGATATCAGGATCACTGCTAGTTTCTACTGCAATGAATAACTGTCCATCATCATTTATTTTGCACCTATCCCTATTCTTTATGACATTTCAAAGATTATGGCTACTCTTTATAACTCTGACATTCTTTTTTTTTTTTTTTTTTTGCTTTTTGGAGACAGGGTCTCGCTTTGTAGTTCAGGCTGGCCCTGAGCTCACTATGGTGCCCAGGCAAGCCGCCGCGAACTCAGCAATCCTCCTGTCTCTGCCTCCGGAGTGCTGGGATTACAGGCATGAGCCACCACGTCCGGCATTGTGGTATGCTGTGTTGATTGTTGGTGGGCATGTCTCCATGCCCAGCATTATATGTGGTTACCGGGGATTGAACTCAGGACCTTGCGCTTGCGAGGCAGGCGTCGGAACCACTGAGCTAACCCTCCGGTCCCAACTCTGACATTCTTAAACTCATTTCAAGTATCTAGTCTCTACTGGTCTCTAATTCCCTATCAGCTGTATTAGTCATTCTTCCTTTTTCTGGATTAAAAACAAAATACAGAAACAATACAGGACTTGAGTAGTTCTGCCTTTGTTTTTAAGCTGAAGTCCTTATTTCAAACAAATTTTAAAACCCCCTTGTGTTAATCTTGTTATACTCTACAAGGGCACGTTTAATTCTTAGCTCACCTTTGATATTTGTCCTTTCTTCTAACTGCCCTTTTAGCCTACATGTTCAGAAAGCTATTTGATCAATCAAATTGAGTTTTTTACATAACTCTTTCCTTCTGATTGCAATAACAACTTTGGATATTTTAGTGACACTACCATTCACTATGTAAGCCTCTCATTTTAAAATTAAGGTACCATCACTTTTATAATCTGGTTATAATCTTAGTTCTGCTTTGGCAGAACTAAGGATCAAACCCAGGGCATTGAACATACTAGGCAAGCCAAGTGCTCTGCCACTGAGCCACAATCCTAGAACTCAAACCTACTTGCATAATGTTAACAAAATGTGTATGGCAAGCTTCCGCACCACCTTTTTAAAAAAAAAAAAAAAACTGATTTTATTGGTATATATATCTTATGGTCACACTCAACAATAAGAATTTATACCAGTACAAGACAAAACTTAATTCTCATTTTTTCCCATTTCCCTCCCCCCATAACTCCACGCCCCCAATATACATGAGCTGTTTTCTTTTTTAACCATCAAATTTTTTCTTTTCCTTCTTTTCTTACCCCATCACCCCTTTCCCTTTGAATATTTTCTTACTATTTTACTTCCTCTTCCACTAACCAGTCCTCATTATTCAAAACTCAAAGGAGAATTTCTGCTTTTACAAAGACATGTGAATTCCCAGTTACTGTTATACTTATCTCTATATGAGTTTTGTAGACTGAATAAAGTATATCTTCCAAATTCTTCTGCAGGGTGGTTATATGCTCCCATAATAATGACTTTATTTCAGTTTGATTCCTACTCAAGTCACTTTTGTAGACAACATGCAGCACTGTATATTTCTATAAATACTATGTCCCTTCTTTTCCTTGTTCCCTTCAATAACTCCATTTCTTTTAAATACAGTATATGATTCTATTTCAACATTTCAAATACAAAACTCATCTAAATTTTATAGATCACATTTACAATGACAATCTGGGTTCTTTTAGAACTCTTCTGACTCTAAATAAAAAAATACAAAAGTGGCAAGTTAATACACAGCAAATTAGTGGCAAGAGAAATAAATGATTAAGAATTATTGAAAAAGACTTTTTCTTCTTTTTTGGGAGGGTAGATTTTTTTTTTTTTTAGACACGGTCTCACTTTGTAGCTCAGGCTGGCCCTAAACTCACTATGTAGCTGAGGCAAGCCTGGAACTCAGCAATCCTCCTGACTCTGCCTCGTGAGTAGTGGGATTACAGGCATGAGCCACCACTTCCCGGCACTGTGGTATGTGGTATTGATGGCTGGTGGGCGTGAGTCACCACGCCCAGCATTGTATGTGGTTACCGAGATTGAACTCGGGACCTTGCACTTGCCAGGCAGGCGCTGGAACCACTGAGCTATATCTCCAGCCCCAGGGTGGGTTTTTTTTAACCCAAAAAGGTCATGTGCAGAAAGACAAAAAAAAGAATTAGAATTACAGACTAATTATGAAAAATTACATAAGTTTTTTCCATTTGTATAATTCAGCTGAAATTATGTGAATTACCTCCAGTATGTCCTGAAATAGTTGACCCACAGAACTCTTTTAAAAGAAGGAAGGAAGGAAGTAGAGGTATAGGCCAAAGAATCAAGTAATTAACCATAATACTTTAATATTTGCCTGAGGGAACCATAAACATCAGACAGACTAAATAAGAGATAGTAAAAAGTCTGAAAACCAGCAGTACTCATTACTGAATACAAAATTAGGTATATTACATACATACTTTAAACATAAAGACAGCTCATCTAGATAATGATAATCCCTGAATAATTTAGTAAAGATTGCCAAATAATCTATAGAAGTTACCTATGATGGTTTTTATTTTTTGCTGTGCTAAAATGGTATGTAAATGTTCTTGAATAAGAAGCTTAAGTATCAAAAAAATTAGTAAAAATAAGAACAATAACTCAATTTTATAGGACAATTAATTTACATAAACAAAATAATTATCAACCACCTTATTACCATTAAGATTTTCCCATTTTTCCCCCATATAAATTAAAATAGTTCTTACCTAATTCATAGAGATGCCCATCTACATGAACTAATGCAATAAAATGAAGGTCTACTTTTTCATCTATATTTGGTGCCTAGAACAGGAGGGAAAATATATATTATACACGTTGTTGTCAAACAAATTAATCTAATACACATACATCTACAAATAATATCAAATGACATGAGAACATTTATCCAATATAATTCCAGGCTTAATCCTTGATATGGTAGACAAAGTAAAAATACCTATGTTTATTTTTTATTTCATTTCATTTCATTTTTTATGGTACTGGAGATTGAACTTGGGCCCTTGTACATCTAAGGCTGGCGTGGTATCACTTGAGCTAAATCCCCTGTCTATGTTTATTTTTTTAAAAATGTGTTCCTCATCAAAAGCAAACTTTCCTTGGTCTCGGCTGATCTAAAGATCCAAAGTCTTGGTAACCTTGGAAGCCCTTTGCCTAGAACAATGCCTGGTACATAGAATATGTACAATGTACAGTTGTTGATGAAATAAAAGTATGAACTCCTTTAATTTATAAAATGCAAGGAAAATAAAAACATTTTTAATAATTCATAGAGTTAAAGAAATGTTTCTAAGTTAATTTTAAAAATTATTTATTTAGTTTTTAGAGAGAAAAATCTTGCTATGTTAATCCAGACTGGCCTTGAACTGACTACATATTTTTATATATATATATATATATATATATATATATATATATATATATATATATATAGTCCAAACTGGCCTTGAACTTGTGGCAACCCTCCTGTCTCAGCCTTTCGAGTGCTAGGATTCTAGGCATGTACCATCATGCCTGGCTCAAGTTAAGTTTTCAGACATCAGGAAAGTGAGATGGTTCCTTTAATGACTTAATTTAATCTCATGCTTTGAATAATACAAAGTAAACAATCAAATACAACAACTAGGTATACTGATTGTACATTCAAAAATGTAACATCTATTACAAATGAATAGATGTTAGAAAATACCAAGGTAAAGAAAAAATATAATGGTAATAAAAAAAGGTAAATAAAGCTTATGTATTTAGGGGGTGGAGGTTTGTGTATATATAATATACCAATAAGGATAAAAATAAACAACAAAAAAGAAAATATCCCTGAAATCTAAAGGAGCAGAAAAGAATCAAAACAAATTAAAGTACAATTAACTACCATATAACCTATGATTTTTTTCTTGCTTTCTTTCACTTTTTTATTTATTTTTTTGAGACAGGGTCTTGCTTTGCAGTTTAGGCTGGCCCTGAGCTCACTATGTAGCTTAGGCAAGCCTTGAACTTAGTAATCCTCCTGTCTCTGCCTCCCAAGAGCTGGGATTACAGGCGTGAGCCACCACACCCGGCACTGTGGTATATGGTATTGAATGCTGGTGGGCGTGAGTCACCACGCCCAGCATTGTATGTGGTTACCAGGATTGAATTCAGGACCTTGCACTTGTGAGGCAGGTGGCGGAACCACTGAGCTATATCTCTGGCCCTGCAATATCATTTCTTAGACATTCAAGTATTATGCAAAGTTAATACACTTATTAGCTGGCACTTTGTATGATGTGCAGTAAGTACATATCAAGTCTATGTGACTTGAAGTATAGTAACTATTAAATGCAAGTAGAACATCAACTTTACAGTATTTTTCAAGAGCCATAAATCAAATTATATCCCAAATTATCTATAATCCTTTTAAGTAATACAGATACTACCTAAAACTAAAAAAATTATAGTTTTCTTGCCCTCAAGCAATCTATATATTGTAAAGTGCTTATAATATGAAGTTTTCTGATAGTTACTACAAGGTAATATCACCATTTTATTATTATATTTTATAGGACTTGCAGAATGTCCATAAAACAATCAACACAGTAACTTATAATAACTAATATATATTAAATCAATGTATATTAATCAATACAGTAACTAACCATTATTCTACTGAGATTATTTCCCTCAAATGATAAATGAAAGAAATTCGGCATGAACTGATAAGGCAAGCTAACTGTTCCTAACTTTCATCTAGAACTGTAGAATTCTACATTGGTAAAAATCAAAGTTATCTAAGGTTACTACTGTTCCAATATTAGACTCTTCTCTACCACAGTGACTAACCATGGAAACTCCTCCATTACAAGGAACTGTAATATGGCAGTCCAGCCCACTGTTAGTTTTTTTAAGAATTATCTCTCATATTGAGTTTAAAATATGTCTCCTTGTGCTTTACATCATCCTGGAAAAAAAGTCCAATCCTTCTTAAATATGATAACTCTTCAAATATTTTTATGTCTACAATAATGAATTGCTTTTCCTGGTTAAGGAATTAAAAAAATATTAGTGACCATTCCATCTAATACCTTCAGTTTATCAATGATTAAGAAAGAATTAGAAATTTCCAGGCCAGGGGCTGGAGATTTAGCTCAGTAGTTCTAGTGCCTGCCTAGAAAGCGCAAGGTTCCTGCTTGATCCCCAGTAACCACATACAACAATACCAGGTGTGGTGACTTACACCCACCAGCAATCAGTGCCACATCCCACAGTGCAGGGTGTGGTGGCTCACACTTGTAATTCCAGCACTCAGGAGGCAGAGGTAGGAGGATTGCTGTGAGTTGGAGGTTTGCCTGGGCTACATAGTGAGCTCAGGACCAGCCAGAACTACAAAGCGAGGAGACCCTGTCTCAAAAAAAAAAAAAAAATTTCCAGGCCAAATCCAAGCAGTTTGCAGTAAATTCAATGTGTGACCAAATGGTAGAATGAACTCATTTGAATAACAAAGTTTTATTTTACTAATTTTAAGGCAATTTTCCAACATAATATCAAGTAATTTAAATCTTTTTGGTTACTATGGTTTTATAAATGATTGCTTTAATTTCTCTTATGAACTATACATTATGTACCTCAATGTTTCATGTTTTACCAGTAAGTAAATTATGCTAGAGATAAAAGCAATACAGCTAGAGTCAGAAAACTGACAAAATCCCTGTGATATTTGGGTTTCTTATTCACTTTGAGGTTTAAATGAAATGTCAAAATATTTTTAAGTGTTATACAAACCTTATGTGTTTGCAATTAAAACTACATTTTCACAATTACCAAACTTAGGGACTCAAAATTGTGTCATTGTAGCCGGGCGTGGTGGCTCACGCCTGTAATCCCAGCACTCGGGAGGCAGAGACAGGAGGATTGCTGAGTTCGAGGCTTGCCTGGGCTACATAGTGAGCTCAGAGCTAGCCTGAACTACAAGTGAGACCCTGTCTCAAAAAAAAAAAAAAAAAAAAAAAATTGTGTCATTGTACCTTTTATCCAGAAGTCCACAAAAAAGTACACAATCCTAAAGTAGACATGAAGAGACTTCAATCTATTATAAAGATAAGCTCAAAACTTTTAAGCCTTCTATAAATCTTCAGTATCTAACATGAACACAGGGTCTTAAATCTGCAATTATTCAATTACTAAAAATTATTCCATTAAGGCCCAGGGATTTAGCTCAATGGTTCTGGTGTCTGGCTGGCAAGGGCAAGGTCCTGAAATTGATCCCAGTACCACCTATCACAATGCTGGGTATGGAGGCTCATCCTCGTACTTGGAAGGCAGACACAGGAAGATTGCTGTGAGTTCAAGGCTAGCCTGGGCTATACAGTGAGTTCAGGGCCAGCCTGAACTACAAAGCAAACCCTGTCTCAAAAAAACTGAAAAAAAAAAAATTATCCCGTTAAAAATAATAAATAAAAATCAGATATCAGCAAGTCTTCTGTTTCAAAAAAGGACCCAAAAAATTACAGAAGGCAAAAAACAGGAGCTTTAGATCAGATAATTTTGCCTGTTATTAATTCCCTATCTTAGAATATAATACTTCTTAGTTACCTCAAGAATTAAACACTAATCTAATAAAACAATTAGAAATTAAATACTATATATAAACTTTATTTTTATAGTCCCAATTTAATATATATGACATTTAAAATATACCTTAAGTGCTTTATATGTATCAATTCATTTATCATCATTCAAAGCCAATGAAGTAATATAATTATACTCATTTTACTCTCAAGAAAGCTAAGGTAGGGTGGGAGATTTAGCTCAGTGACAGCACCTGCCTGGCAAGTATGAGATCCTGAGTTTGATCCCCAGGCCACTCCCCCCTCAAAAAAGGGCAGAGATCGGCATTTAATAACATTAGCATGTGTTCTAAATTAACAGAAGTGGTGAACTCTACAACAAAACCCAGGCAATGTGGCTCCAAAATCCATGTTCTTATCCATTATGTTTTAAAAATATGAGACTGGCTGGGCGTGGTGGTTCACACCTGTAATCCCACAGGCCAGGCGTGGTGGCTCATCCTGTAATCCCAGCACTCGGGAGACAGAGACAGGAGGATTGCTGAGTTCAAGGCTTGCCTGGGCTACATAGTGAGCTCAGGGCCAGCCTGAACTACAAAGCAAGACCCTGTCTCAAAAAAAAATAAAAAAATAAAAATAAATATGAGACTGTAAGTCAAGGAAATTAATATGGAGTAATATCAACATTACATTTAAAATGTAAAACTGGAAGTGCCAATGTTTTCAAGTACAAAAATATTTTCATATTTACAATTAAAGCCATTGTGCCCTAGTCAGAATTTATAGAATTAAACTTTATTCACTGAATTGACTTATATCCCTCACTGTGTCAAATAGCATACTACACATTAGAAAAGCAACAAATATCAAATGGATAAATCAAGAAAAATGACAAATGAATGTTGTAACCCAATGAGGGTAATGAAACAGACACCAGCTTGTTGATACTCAGCACAAATGAAAGGCTACTGGACAATCATGTTGATGCTTAGTGGAAGAAAATGTTTAAGAAAGTGCTGAAATTCTACTTCACAGTTTAAATACAACTCTGGGAAGGCAAATAAAGGGGAAGAAAGGATGTTCAGCATAAAGTTGTGTTTTTAGGTGTTAAAATGTTTATGTCACGATTTACAGAAATTGTCAGATTTTTACAACATACAACACACACTAAATTTGATTTCTAGACAGGCTCTGCCAAACCAGTCAATGCCTTTAATAAACTAAAACATCAGAAAGACAGGAGCTGTAGCTGCTTAATTCTGAAGTTTATGATAATTACTAGAATTTCATAATCAACCTCAACATTTAAAATAATTAGGATTATAAAAACAAATGTACTTTTTAGTAGTATGTGGATATTTTTAGGCTACAAAAGAGAAATCCTAGAATTTGTGGGAAGCCTGTATCAGTATACAAAGAGAAAAATCTTCATCTCCTACTTGGAAAAGATCTTTAGAAACTGAATAGGCAGGGAAGATTGGATCAAGATTAAACCAAGTACCTGAGCCACCTCAGGGAATAAAATAGCTTAGATGAAACACCTTACACCATGAAGGATCTAGAATGAGGATAGAATAAGTGACCCCAGAGCACGGCAAGAGCCAAGTCATGCCCAGAAACATGAAAAAAATTAAAGCCACAGATGACAAAGAACTTAGAATGCACACAGCATTTGTTGACCTGAGTCAACTAAATGAAATCAGAAAGCAGAAGGATAAGAAAACACATATTCACTTTAACAACTAACAAAAACTTAAACATTATCACGAATGTTGGTCAGTACGTATCAAACAGGCAGGCATCCTGATGTGTGCAGAACATAGAGTGGAAAGATGGATGTTTACCAAGGTACTGGGGTGAAAGTCAAGCTAGACTGCAAAGCATAGAGGTATGCTTGCAATCTTATTGGGGAGAAAAAGCTAATGGTTGAGTGAATCAAGAGAGAGCACTTTGAAGACTGAAGACGTTAAAAGAAAAAAAAATAAAAAGACTGCCCTTGTCACTGGAAGAAGAGATGGAAGATTGACTACACTTACAACAGAATGGAGACCCAAAGATGGTAGGCGTAAGAAGGGTCGCCAGCGACGAAGACGGAGAGATGGACTGGTAGCCTTTGCAGGGCCTACATGGTTACGTTTGACCCAGGGCAGGGATGCATGGTGACACAATGATGAGGCCTTCGTTCTGCAGTGGCTAGAATGAGGCTGTGATGAAGATGGCGAGGAGGACTACATAATTAAAAAAGAGAATATTTTACTTAGACCACGTTACTAGATGATCATTTATTCTTAAAAGCAACGTATGGTCATACTAGAAATCTTATGGTCTAGTACTTTTAATAATCCTAGTCTTTAAAGATGGCATATGAATATTGATTCAAAGGTGTAAAGTGGAAATATATAACCAAGTACTGTATCAGGTTATATGCCATAGCTTCTGTAAGCTTCTATGAAATAACAAGATAGCCTCATTTGTACAGCACAGACTCATGGAACTGAATATTTAAAAGCCACTACTGTTTTTAAAATGCTAACACACAGAAAGACAAACACAACCAATGGAACGCACATAAAACATATAAAAAATAATTGTTAGAACCAAACCATATGTTGACAGGCAATGATAAAAAGAATTTGACAGCAGAAATAAACTCTAAGGAGAAAAATAACGATAGCCTTTAAAACATAAAGGAGATAAAATTAATTCCTGTGAAGATGATGACCTGAATATACTATCCTCTTACTTACAATGACAAGTTACATGGAAAATAACCTGGACTATTTAGTATCTTTTAGTAAATAATATTATTAAAGTATATACTGTTTATGCAGGCATTCTGTTAAGCACTTTGGATATACCAATTCATTTACACTTCCAGTAACCTCTGAAATAGATTCAACTATTCCCATTTTACAAATGGAGTGACAAAGTAAGTGTCACACTGCCAGTAAGTGGCAGAATGAATGGGAATGAATCCCAGAACATCAGGCTCGGTATCTAAAGTTTAGTAGTCTTTTTGTTTCAGGGCTGGACATGAAACCCAAGGTCTTGAGCATACTACACAAGCTTAAAATTTTTTGAATAGACCATTCTCAGAAGACATTTAAATGGCCAATAAACACATGAAAAAAATATTCATCATCTCTAGCTATTAGAGACAGAAATAAAACAACCTTTTGATTCCACCTTACTCCAGCAAGAACAGCTTTCATCAGGGACTCAATAACAAATATGGCAAGGTTATAGGGATAAAGAAATCATTCAGAATTGTTGAGAATGCAAACTGGTACAACCACTACAGAGATCAGTATGAAGAAGATTCCTCAAAAAATTAGAAGTAGAAGTTCTATCAAATGTAGCCATACCTTTTTTTCATATCTTCCCAAAAGAGTTAGTCATCATATTAGTGTCACATGCATACCAACACTTACAGCAAATTACAAATGATAATAGCTAACTCATGGAAGAGGCCTATATGCCCATCAACAGGTAAATGGATAAAGAAAAACTGGTGTATGTAAGGAATGGCAAACTACTCAACCTTAACAAAGGATAAATTTAAGCCATTTCTAGGAAAATGAATGAATTTGAGAACATTAAGTGAAATAAATCAAATTTATTTATAATTTATATATTTATAGGTAAATATATTGTTTCTCTAATGAGAGACCCAAATTTATATTATTTGCAGAGCAAAATAAAGGACAAATGTTACAAAATAGGGAAGTAGATAGACTTTATAAGAATGGAAAGGGGAACTGGAAAAGGAAGGAGAGGAAGGTGGGAAGGATACAGGGAATAAAAATGATCAAGATGTAATATATGTATGTATTGTCTCCCCAAGATAGTGACTATGTTTGCAAACATATACCAAAATTTTAAAAATAATTTCAAAATATTTATATATTCACCTTATTTTACCACATCCTGTATAATACTTTATAACATCCCAACCATATTTTAGTGTTATCAGTTGATCTGATCATGTTCTTTATGGCAGTTTTCCCCACAGTCTAATGTAGAAGCAGATACTATACTTTCTTGTCATGGTTCTTTAGGGTCTTTAACCTGAAACACTTCTAGGCAGTTTTATTTTATTTCATAAGTTTGTGAATAGGAATAGCTCTACCTCTTCCTTCCTACCTCATATACTCTTTCTTTTTCTCTCACTATAGATTGGCTAGGACTTCTGGAATCATAATAAATTCCACTCATCATGTGCTTTTATCTTTTAATTCTCTTTTCGGCTTTCTTTGGTTTTAATTTGCTCTCCTTTTGCTACTATTAAATAAAAATATCTCTAAGAGAACAATCTACTGTACTCAAGTCCTTTCTAGGTTCTATAATGTCTTTTTCTGTTTAATTACCCCTGTAGAACAGCACAAATAAATTTAAACACCTTTACGATAGATATACATACACATTATATTTCTTAAAGCTCTATTTGTCATTAAAATGGGGTAAGAGTTAATAAACAATTATATTTTTATCCATCATCCTAATCGTTATGGAGAGCGGGAGCTGTTTCAGGTCCTTCTTTTTGTGGTACAAGGAATTGAACTCGGGTCCTTGTGCTTCCAAGGTAGGCATGGTGCCGCTTGAACTAAATCCCCAGCCCTTGTTTCAGGTACTATTAATATAGCCCTTCTAATAAAAGTTTAGGTTGGATTTTTTTTTTTCCTAATGTTAAAGAAAAACTTAAGTCATCCTTTCTTCACACACCCTTACTGAGGAAACATCCTCTTGGGTCCTGGGCCCATCCATCAACTTTGCTCTCTGACTATGGACTCCACACCTGGGTATGGGCAGCAGCTGTCCATCTCTTCTTTTCGTTGGCTGTTCCATTTCCATGAACACCACTTAAAAGTTTTATTTCTTTTTTCCAATATCTTCAATATGTTACTCATCTTCAGTTCCTCATGTCACTTTTTATGCCTAATCTGTAATCTTAAACCACTTGCATCTTCCATAATGAAAGGACAAATGCTCAAAGAGACACAATGAAACAGTATGATGACTGCAGAGATAAGATTCAATTGATGAAGGTTAAATCACATATATTCCAACGTAGGTATCTTCCAAGAAGCTGCTCTCTTAAACATGTCAGCAATTAGAGCAAAAGATGCTCTGCTGATGATCTTTCTCTGCATAACATCACAGAAGACCTATCTGCAGCAACCACAGTAACTAACATCTACCACCAAGTCTGGGTCCTCACCTGCTCCTTGGGGGTGTACCTGTGCACTACAGCCACCACTGTCACCTCCTGGCCACTTGTGGTCTCAGTCCATGTGCAGAAGCATGGTAATGCATGGGCCTATGTTCTTGGATCTTCCAACCACAAATACATTTTTTCCAAAGATTTCAATTCCTGTCCTTTTGAGATTTCCTGGACAGCACTGGTGATGGCAGGGATAAAGGAATGCTGGTGCAGGCAATTTCCCCACACTGATAAACATGACATCCACCCATATCTTTTCCTGGGGCAATTCTGCTGCATACTGTTTGCTTATTCACATGGTCTGGAAGTGGTAACTGAATATACCACTAACTCTGGGATCCATGTTCAACTGATGAGTTATATCTAAAACTTAGTGAGGGATTTCCTTAGGTTTTAGATGAGCTCACTACAGATACCTAAGGCAGAGGCAGTGCATATCTTGTTCCTCACATACCTAGGGCTTGCTGAGTCGTTGCCCACTACAACGCTCAGGTGAGGCCCACCATTCCCAAGGACAACCCAAGATTCCACACCTCACTGAACCTCCTTCTGGATCTGTTTAGCCATTGCAATACCCAAGAGGACACTGGCTTCATGTCTCTGAAGATGGCTGTCTTTTCTCTTCTGGTTCTCACCCCAGAATGCCCTGCAGAGGCCCTAATAGCACTACATTCCCACCCAGGCTGAGCTTTACTTCTAGGCCATGTGCTGCCCACAATTTCATAAACTTTTTTTGTTGGGTTGGGTTAAAATCTACATTCAGTTCTACATATTGTTGATCTGTTCTTTGTTTCTTTTTCTGCCTTTTGGGGGATTATTTTTATGATACTAGCTACCTTATTATGGGATTGTTTACATTTTTAACTTTTTTTAGTAATTGGTCTTAGATTTACAATATTTATCTTTAGTGACAGTACACCTTCAAATAATACACTACCTTACATGTAGTATAAGAACCTCACAGTAGTATTATAATTTCTTCTTCCTATCCTTCATGCTATCATTGCATTATATATTTATAAAAATTATAAATATATACTTTTAAAAATTACATTTTAAAAATTATAAACTATATATGTAAAATTTTTTTTTTTTTTTTTTTGCTTTTTGGAGACAGGGTCTTGCCTTGTAGTTCAGGCTGGCCCTGAGCTCACTATGGTGCCCAGGCAAGCCGCCGCGAACTCAGCAATCCTCCTGTCTCTGCCTCCCGAGTGCTGGGATGACAGGCGTGAGCCACCACGTCCTGCATTGTGGTATGCGGTGTTGATTGTTGGTGGGCGTGTCTCCGCGCCCAGCATTATATGTGGTTACCGAGGATCGAACTCAAGTCCTTGCGCTCAAGAGGCAGGCGCCGGAACCACTGAGCCAACCCTCCAGCCCCTGTAAAATATTTTATATGTGTGTGTGTATACACACACACACACACACACATATACACACATATATAAAAATTTTTTTGAGCTACTGGGGATTGAACTCAGGCCCTTGTGCTTCCAAGGTAGGTGCAGTACCACTTCAGCTAGATCCCCTGCCCAACATTTATGTATATTATAAATATTACTAATTTTTATTTAGAGCAATTTAAAATCAGAATAAAGTTTATCTTATATTTACTTTAACTTGTTCTATTTCTAACATCTTCCAATTCTTTGTATAGATCCAAGTTTCTCATTCATTATACTTCTTGTGGACAAAGAAATTCCTTTACATCTCTTGTAGTGCAGGGAGCCTGTTATAAGTTCTTTTTCTTTGTTGTTGTTGTTATTGTTGTTTTTAGACAGGGTCTCACTTTGTAGTTCAGGCTGGCCCCAAGCTCACTATGTAGTCCAGGGTATCCTCGAACTCAGCAATCCTCCTGCCTCTGCCTCCTGAGTGCTAGGATTACAGGCATGAGCCACCACACCTGGCAAGTTCCCTTTGTTTTTTTCTTACAGGTTTTATTTTTCTATTCGTGAAAAATAATTTTGTTCCAATCAACTCTTTCAGCCTTTAAAATGTTCCATTGTGCCTCACTTGCATAATTTCAGAGGCTACATATGCTACAATTCTTATCTTTTTCCTTCTGTATATATCCATTTCCTCTGCCTTTAACATTTTCTATTAAGTTTTCTAGCAGTTTGAATGTGTTTTGTGGGGTGTGTGTGTGTGTGCACGCATGCACGCACATGTGCACCACATATACTTGTGTGTGTTTAGCATAGCTATATTTTTCTACCTGGTTTCTGAAATATTACTTGAAGATGTAGTTTAATGTCTTTAATCATTTTGGGAAAACAGCCATTCTTCAGTATTTGTATCAATCCCAAGGTCATTCCCCCACCTCACCCTACTTCACTCTATCATTCTCAGCTTCCTTCAGGATTCCATTTTCATGTATTAGAACACCTGGAATTGGCCCACAGCTCTTAGATCCTCTGTTTTTAGTTTTCCTCACTACTTTTTTAGGGGTCTTTCTGTAAGTCAGTATGGTAATTTTATCATATTCAGCGATTCTTTTCTCAACTCTGTTGAATCTATTGGCAAAGATATTCATCATCTGTGGTATGCTTTTTTACTTACACTTCCATTTGATCCAGTCACATTTTTCAACTCTGATAATGAGCTCCCCTTCTGCTAGTATGTGCAATTCATCTTTTTCACTTGAGCCATTAACACAGTTAAATTCCCTGATAATTCTAACATATCTAAGTTTTGCTCTCTGGATTGTTTTGTCCATTGACAATATTATTGATGTTTTTCTTGTCTGTAGTGTTTTGGTTAGAAGATACCTTGGATGGGAGCACAGAGACTGAGATAAATTATATTTATGCCTAGTCATGGGCATGGCTCACTGTCTGGTAGGATTTCAGTATATAAGGATGAGGCAATCTATTCGGAAGTTGAGCTGTTTTGAGTTTCACTGTTGTGGTGGTTATTCTCAGCACATCACTGGTTTAAACTTCCTGTACTTACGGTGAGATGAGAGTTGTGTGTGTGTGTGTGTGTGTGTGTATGAATCTTTTTCCCTAAACAGCTGTAAACTTATACTCAGAAATGATTCCTCAGAGAAGATCCTTCTCCATGTCAGTAACTCACTGCTACACTTTTGATACTTGTTTGTGGTGTTGTGCAGTCTAACGGTAGGGATGTTGAGGTATTCTTGGCTCTTCTATTTTAGCTTGTTAAGGGTACTTCATTCCTAGGTAATGAGGACAAAGCTTTCTCACCAACCCTGTTCAGTAGTAGAAACTTCATACAGAGGGATTCCTGGGAAGTGTATTACTTCCTCAGGAGAGCTTTTCCGTCTCAAGGTTGTTAAGCTTTACTGATTCCCATGGCCCCATTCTGCTTAAATGAAAAATCCAGGCCTAGCTTTCCCACAGTGGCCACTGTCCCTTTCCCATTGGCTTGCACCTTAGGACTCCTTCCTGCCTTGTCCCCAGTCTATCTCATAAGTACTTTAGGGAGGTCTAGGGAAAGTTGATGTAATCTCTTCCTAACAGGTATTATAGCCTACATTTGTTTTTACACAATTTCTTTAAATTTCTAATTACTTTGTTTTTTACAAAAGGTAATCATACTCTTCATGCTGCTTTTGTCATTACCTGCATATTTCAGCTATCTACCTATCTTAAGTATATTTCCATATTCTTTTTCATGGCAACATATACCCTCTAAATAGATACAAATATTACCATGACATAATGACATTATTATACCTTTAGATCGTTTTTAGTTTTCTATAATTATAAACCTAGTGAACACAAGTATCCTTACATGATTAAGAATCAGTAGCAATGCTAATACTACTGTGTACCAGATATTCTAATTTATATATGTTATCAATTCTCATAATTATCCTATTAGTAGAAATAATGAAAAGTTTTAAAGATAAAGATATAATTCTTGCCCAAACTATCAAATTATCTATGTATGATTTTTAGCCCTCTTTTTGGTTTTCATCTTTTTCCTTTTTTTCCCCCCTTTTATTTTTTTTGTGGTTCTGGGGATCGAAGTTGAGTCCTTGTGCTTCCAAGGTAGGTGGGGTATCACTTGAACTAAATCCCTAGCCCTACTTCATGTTTTTCAATGTAAACTTAATAACAAAGAATGAAGGGCCGGAGGATTAGCTCAGTGGTTCTGGCGCCTGCCTCGCAAGCACAAGGTCCTGATTTCGATCCCCAGAAACCACATACAATGCTGGGCACAGAGACTCACGCCCACCAGCAATCAATACCACATACCACAGTGCTGAGCGTGGTGGCTCACGCCTGTAATCCCAGCACTCAGGAGGCAGAGAAAGGAGGATTGCTGAGTTTGAAGCTTGCCTAGGCTACATAGTGAGCTCAGAGCCAGCCCAAACTACAAAGCGAGACCCTGTCTCAAAAAAA
>PVIC010037960.1:0-17838 GCA_004025085.1 Thryonomys swinderianus | reverse complement strand
TTGCCTGGACACCGCTGCCATCACCGGCTGTGGCCGCCTAGCGAGAAGCCGCACAGGGCCCTGCCAGATCCGGAGGCAGCGAAGACACAGGCATCAGCTGCGGTGTGGGGCTCTCCAGGGGCGGCTCCAGGGGTCCCAGCCGCCACATGGCCAAGGCCACCCGCCGCCACCTCTCCACTCACGTTCTCTGAGCTCACAGCGGTGTGTGAATGCAGCAGCACCACCGCAACTGCACGTGCCCCGGACAGTGGCAGCGGGAGTTGGGGCGGGTGCCCGAGCCCACCCTGAGGCCCTGCAGCAGGAGCCGGCAGCCCCTCGGCCTTCAGGGCGTGGGTGTCACTGAGCATCCCCTGCAGACACCCCGCGCCCCTGTGCTGGGCCCCACACCGGCCACACCGGCCCTCTACCCCACAGGGCCGGCTCAGAGCCCAGCAGGTCACCTTCTGAGACATGCAGGGGCTTCGGGGTGCGTAGGAGGGAGCCAGGCTCCGC
This sequence comes from Thryonomys swinderianus, assembly GCA_004025085.1. NCBI lineage: Eukaryota > Metazoa > Chordata > Mammalia > Rodentia > Thryonomyidae > Thryonomys > Thryonomys swinderianus. The sequence goes on along the minus strand of PVIC010037960.1, from coordinate 17,346 downwards.
TCGCGGGGGGCTTGGTGCAGGGCTCAGCTCCTTTATGGTGAGACTCGGTTACCAACTGAGATACAAGCTGCTGGTTTCCAGGTGGGAGAACCGAGATCCTGACAGCTGGATGTGCCTTTCGCCCTTCACTGCGCGTCACTGCTGCCCAGGAGTAAGGTAAACGGTGCCGCAAGACGGGCACCCGTCCGAGGGGCGCACGAAGAATCCCCTCGTCCTCTGGGGACTGGGAAGCACCACTGCTGCTGGCTTGGAGCGGGAGGCAGAGAGGATGAATAATTTAATTTCCGTTGCCCGACAGATTTGCAAACCTTTTCTAAGTCACCTGCGTTGTTTTCCTTTCAGTCAAGTTAACTACATGCTGTTTTCATCCCTGTCAGCATCACAGGTGTCTTCCGAGCACTGAGGGTGTGCTGAGCCCCACGCGCAGACGCCCCTGGTCCCTGCGCCCCTCGGAGCTGCCACGCTGCTGGCACAGCAGGGTCCGCAGGGGGCACCGGCGCCAGCACAGGCCAAACAGATGGACCACAGAGGACCCGCCAGTGGAAGGCGTGCAGGCAAGAGGTGCCCTCAGGAAGCCCTGTGGGCAGCCACAGCTGGAATGCCCAAGTCAGGACAGGGCCGCTCACGCCAAGGCCTGTCACGGAGTGGACCTCACGCGGGGAGGCAGCGTGCTAGAGCCATCCTGCCCGCCGGGCTGCAGCGAGGCATGGCATGAGCTCTGCCCAGCACTGCCCGCCAGGGGCCTGCAGAGAAACTCAGTGCGCTGTGCAGTCAGACGCAGGTGGCCCACCGCGACCACCAAAGCCCCTTCCCTCCCCTCTCTTCCCTTCCACTGCTTCCCTGGAGGCACCTGGGATTAAATGCAAGACACACCGAGCTATGTGCCCATAGTCTTTTAAATGTTTTTACTTTGAAACAGGTGTAATAGTCAGCTTTCCTGTCCCTGCACACAGTACCCAACACTGGCCACTGAGAGGAGCAGAGCTTTACTGAGGCTCGTGGTCTGCAGCTCCCGGGCAGAAGTGTCAAGGCAGATGGGCCTGTGGGGGGAAGCTGCGCAGTCGCAGTTTCTGGGGAGCAGAGCGGAAACAGCCAGGGAGAAAGGAGCCAGGGACCGACCTAGTGCCCAGCTCACAGCTCCGTGACCACCCAGACGCCCTGGGAGTGTGCTCCACCCACGCCTGGGCACAGACCCCGAGCCGATGAGTTGGCACAGCACAAGTGAATGTCACCCAGTCTGCTGGAGGAGCCCAGCTGCCTTGACTTTCCCACCTTCCCGTCTTCCGCCCTCAGCCCCCGGAGAAGCTGGGGTTACAGTCTCCTCCCCGCACCGCAGATCAGCCCAAAAGGACACCCCGCTCCTCCGGCCCTACAAGGCCTGCTTTCTTGGGACCCCCTTCTCTCCTCTGCACTGCAGTTCAGCCTGACTCTGCTCGAGAGGGGGGAGATTTGGGGTCCCCATAGCTCACAGGTTGAAGCTTGAACCCAAGGAGGTGGGAGGCGCTGGGAGGGGGAGGCTTTGGGGGACAGGTCAAAGTGCAGGGCCTCGTGATGGGTTTGTGCTCTGTGACAGGAAAGGGCCCCAGCCCTTGCCCTCGCCCCAAGTCCCCTCTGTGACCTGGGCAGGGCTCCGGCTCGGGCACACTGCCCCGGCCCTCTGCCTCCCGCCTGCGGGACCCTGGCCGGGGAGCCTGGTCAGCAGCCGCACCCCGGCCGCCCTGCACCCACCTCCCCCACCCTCTGGGCCTCCCCACGCCTGCTGCCCTCGAGGGTCCCGTGTGTGCGGACCGCGTGCTGACCCCCACACCACCCTGCCTGGCGCTGGGCCCGGCCGCCACCGACCGTGCGCGGGGGTCCCGGCTGTACTCCAGGACCGAGCCGCCCTCAGTTTCCCGTCCTTGGGGAACTGGACAGCCCCCTGACGGCCAGTGCAGGGCCTCCCGGGAAACCTCCCTCTCGTGAGCCGTGTCACCACCCAAACCTGGGCCCACCACAGCTGTGTCAGATCGAGGCCATAGTCCCCCGGACCCGTCGCCCCAGAGACTAGAGGGGCCGGGCAGAGGGCGCCAGGGGACAGCACCCAGGGGCTTGGTGGTGCGCAGGGCCCCAGGGCTGAGCCCATAGCCCGAGGAGCAGCAGCGCCGCTGGGAATTTCTGGGAAACAGAATGACGGATTGAAGAGGATCCCCGCGCTGGTGATGATAAGAGAAACTCTTTAAACACTAGAGAATCTTCTCTGCACCGTCATATCTGGGACAGGGTGGACCTGTTGTTGTTTTTATGAGTCTTTCCAGAAACACTTCACCCCACGAAAAGCAGGAAACACCTTCAGCCTTCCTCATGAGCACAGCCCACCCGCGACGGAGGGCCGGCAGCACACAGGACTTCTGCAAGCCAGTCGGCTAAAACCGGCCGTTATTAGACCCAGATTCCGTAAACTGAAAATGGGGCAGGTTACGTTCTTCAGAGGTACACTGAAATCTTAGCCACTCCGCTGCAGCCCACGCTCCATCTCACACACGTGTGGGGAAAGGCCACGCCGGGGTCCTCGGTGCTTCCCTCCCCGCCCCCACCCCACCTGTGCTTCCTGGAGCACGTCTGTACACACCGCTGCGGCCAGGGCGGGCCCTTGGCACCCTGGACACCGCCGGTGCTGAAACTCAGCACTTGCTGTAGTGTCTCGTCTGCAGATTGTCTAGACTCATAAATGTGATGGAGAAAAAGGTGAAATTATACATGAAATTTTAAAATATGTCCTATCCTTATGAATAGCACAAATTGAAGTTCTTTTAGCTTTTGAGACACCGTGCTCGGCTCAGCAGAGAAATCGTTTACAGCACACAGGAGCAGCGTTCCGACTGCATCTTCGGAGCTCCGGCGCTCACAAACACACGTGTGCACGGCAGCCTTGCCTATGAGGACGCCGACCCCGGGCACAGGCACGGGTCAGCAGAGTCCAGCACTGATCGTGCCAAGGAGTCTGTCTGTCCCTTATGCAGCATCTACAGCAAGGATCACTGAGTATTTTTTTATTTGCTGATTATGTACTGCGATCCTTTACGTCAGTAAAAATATATTTTCAATGGTGCTGCATACTTATGATTTCCAGGGCTAAAGATCTACCAGCACTCGCCCAAATAACGTACTAATGAATCAGAATCAGCAGTTAGTTCATAGTCACATCTACCCAAGTGAAAAGAGGCATCAAATCCGAAGGTGGCTTAATCTAACACTACATCTATTAATATACAATAGCACATTAATGAGTTAAGTATTAGGAGGCTAGATATTGAAAAAGAAAACCCATGAATACTTTCAGATATATTAATTATATGAGAATTTTAATATATACTACGTTCATAGACACCATTGAAATTTAAAATCTATTTAAGGTGTATAGTTAATCTGATGAGAGATATTTGCCTCACCCCAAAAATCATAATCGTTAATAAAATAATGCTGAGTCATTATCTCCAAAACTGGGTGCCAGCTTCCTATCCACACCTCCCTTCGGGCTAAGAGCGCCCTAAAGACGCTGCCAGGGCCTGTGACTGGGGCAGACGTGGAGTCAGCTGACAATCGGGTGGATAAAAGGGCGAGGGCGTGTCCCTCTCGGGACAGTGACTCGGGGAACCACGGCGGCGAGGACACCTGTGGCGGAACCACACCCGCAAGACAAAGTCAGGGGGGGCCAGGACCCACGTAGGAAAAGCAGTGTAAACTGAGGCATACGGAAGGGTTTGAGTCAACACTGAATCTGAAACTATGCGGGTTGTTATCTACAAATCAGGATAGGAAGCATCAATATAACGAGTATTTCTAAAAATTCATTCAAAAATAACTCCAATAAACTTTCTTTTTTCTCCTTTCTTTCCCTCTTGCCCTCACTTATTCTTTCTAAAAGGTGCTTAATCTGAGAAGTGGAAACACCTTTGTAAATTTACAGTTATTAGTCAAGTTTGGGTGTGAAGCAAAACACACAAATGAAGAGTATACGTGCGCCCTGCAAGATACGGATATCAGCACTCAGCGCACAGCAAATAAGGAACTGGAGCAAGTGGGTACTGATGACTAGGGCACCAAGACAGTTTAAAAAGCTAAATGGAAACAGATGAAATACAAAAGGGAAAAAAGCCCTGTCAGCCCGCTGGGGAGAAAGGACTTTCTAAATATGCCCAGTGTTTATGTTGATACATGAGCACACTGCACATGTAAAAGCTAAAGCCAAGCAGAAGACACAGAGAGAAAATAGTGAAATAAATGCAAAGGCGTTTGTCGAAGAGAAACATGGCCATGTGCAGTCCGCACCCTGATGGGCGTGCCCGGGAGCCCGGCAGTCAGAGGCGACCAAGCAGTCAGAAGTCAGTGATGGCAGTTTCGAGAGCTTTTAAATACAAAGACACCAGGGCCCGGTGCGTACTAAGCTGGCTCCTGGTTACACAAGTGCACAGCTGTCGGCGCACCTTCCCAATACGTGGGACCGCATACACACACATAGATACAGTACGTGTGATCACACACACAAACACACATGTTCAAACACATGCACAGAGAGAGCAGAGCTACTTTTCAATTATGGAGTAAGTTCAAACCTGGTCCCCGGCAGGTGTCAGTATGGAACAAGACCTTCCCAAGAGGCCCGGAGACCTGCCTGGGCCGGCCCCTGCCAGTGTGGGCTGGGAGAGCCCGTGTGCCAGGCCCTGCGAGTGTCTCCCAGGGGGCGGGGCGCCGCCCCCCCCCCCCCCGGCACCTGAGCCGCGGGCTTCTCCCCGGCGGGGTCCCCGGGGGCCGCGGCGACCGACCCGTCCTCCGAGGCCTCTCAGAGGCAGCTCGGAACCGCGAGGGCCGCAGGACGCGGCTCCCGCCCTGGCGTGTTGGATCTGACAAACTTCCCGCCTGGATATTTGCTACTATAGATTCGCATAATGAAACCCCAAAGCTTTATTATTGCTCTTTATTCAACTTGAAAAGAACAAAAAGACAAGAAATGCAGCTGTAGGAATTAAGATAATAAAATTAGCATTTCTGTCCCGATGGAGGGGTGGCATCCTGCAGCCATTGCTACGCGTGGATAATAAGTTGAGAGTCTAATCTTATTTCAGTTTTAAGAAATAGGACATTCATCTTATTAAAAATAAATATTTTATACATGTTTTCATAATTTCCTTCCTAACGGATGGCTGTTGGAATTGTTCATTTCTTCTTTTTCCATTTGCGTCTGGTTATGGGGTTTGATTATTTCTTCACTGAAGTTGTTTCATCCCACTGAGCATTAATACTTTGAATTTGTGTCATTAATTTCATACCTGACCCTGAGCTATATTTTTATTACATTAAAGAGTTCTGGAGTAGATTGTGTTCATTTAGAAACACGAAGTAGCGGAAGAAGTCCAGCGAGGGTGGAGGGAGCTCCTTCCGTTTTATCTGCCCTGCTCCTCCCTCCAGCCCGCTGGGCCGAGGCCGGCCCCACGCTTCATGGAGGAAGCTGAAGAGACTCACCTTGTAGGCAAAGGGCCGCGGGACCCTGAGCCCCCTGGGATAGAGCAGCCCCTGCACCCGCCAGTGCAGAGCTGCCCGGCCTGGCAGGGGAACCAGGGGCGAGACTCAGCAGGGGCCGGGCAGGGCCAGAGCGGACCTAACCATGCCGCTGTTTCTCCCCCTCCCCTCCCCTCCCCTCCCCCCTCCTCCCGTCACTCGTGACGCTGTCTGTTAGTCTGTGTGTGAGATGTGATCATTCCACTCCTTCCAGGTCCTTGCGACCCGAGTCGTGAGCCCTGCAGCCGCAGACCAGAGCCGAGCTGGGCCTTGCAAGGCTGAGTCATACAGGGGTCCAGTCCGGGCTGGGCAGAGACCGCAGCCAGGGGACAGTGGGAAGCGTGTTTTCTGCCAGAACTGAGCCCATCCCCGCGCGTTGGCGAGGCTCTGCAGCTGCACGTGAAGGAAGCCGGAGGAGCGGCCGGGGGCCCCGTGCCACCCACCCAGCATCCTAGCACAGGAGCCGCGGCCGCTGCTCCCGCACGCGTGGGACACACTGCCAACGTGTCTCCTGGTGCTCTTCACACGGTCCCGAGGTCCTTGGTCTGCACAGCTGCAGGGACCTTGCTACCCAGCATGCACCCTGAGGGGCTTCTGGCTGTCGCCCACCTCTGCCCATGCCGTAACGGGGACCCCCCACTGCTCCGCCCAGGAGTCGTCGTGGTCAGCCGGCTCAGTGTCCTTTCTCCAGCCCATGTGCAGCTGTGCCAACCCAGGGGAACGTGGGTGTGACGAGGGGGCCACGTCCCTCTGGAGGACCAGGAAGAGCGGACTCCAAGGGCAGGGAAGGGCACAGAAGGAGATGGACCCTCCCAGCTTCCTGACAGGAAGAGGCCCCTGCGTCTCCACCAAGCAGCTGTGTCCCTGCAGTCAAGGCCAGGCCCAAGGCAGCTGCTCTGGGGACGCCCAGAGGACCCTGAAATGGGTGCGTTCAGCAGGGCAGGGCAACCCCTGGCCAAGCCCCAGGCTGGGTCCTGGGCCACAGTGTGTCCCCTCTGTCCACGCGACCACACGGCCACACAGCCATGTGTCCACACACCGAGCAGCACTGCCCAGCTGGTCAGACATGCTGAGCACACGCAGGGCAGGAGCCCAGAGGGACAGTCGGGGCCGCCACAGCTGAGGGGCCACTAGGCTGAGGGCAGCAGGCAGTGACAGACAGGGGGGCTGAGGGGCCGGTCACCCCAGTGCCACAGGCAGCGCCCACGCCGAGAGCGGGCACAGCAGGGAGCACCCAGCCTGCGTGCATGACAGGAAGGTTGTGGGGACCCAGCCCAGCTATCTGACCCCAGAGAGGCATCCCCGGGTCGCAGATCGGCCCTGAGGGCCAGCATCTCCTGACCCCGGTCCTACCCGAGTCCACCAAGAGCCGCAAGACAAGTCCAGGGCTCGGGTCATGGCCTCCCCACAGCATGGCAGACTCGCCGCTCTGCCCTCTGCCTCCGCCATGCGAAAGGCTCCAGAACCTCAGAGTGCCAGGGGGAGCAAGACCCCGACGCCCACCCCTGGGCACCTCTGCACCAGCCCCTCTCTGCTCCACCCTTGCCCAGTCTTATGCAGCCACACACACAATTTATGTCCACACGCAGGCACATGTGTGTAGACACATGCAGATACCCATGCACACACACATGCATACTGATGCACATACCATATGAACATATGTAGACATGTATGCAAACAGATACGTATAGACCCATGTGCACATATGCACATAATAAACAGACACATGCAAACACACATGTAGTCACACTTGCAGGTACACACAGTACACATATGCAGGTACATAGCACACACATGCAGACACAGACACATCACGGCCATTGACAGATTCAGGCTGATCACTTCCTGTTCCCCACACCACCAGGCGAATGCCCACCTCACACACACTCGCACACACGCATGCGAGGCAGGTGTCCCTTCGGGTCCGAACCAGGGGCTTTAAGAGCGTCTCCCTGAACACTTGGCCCTGTGCTGTGGACGCTGAGCCCCTCTGCCTTGTGCACAGGGCACACTCATGTGCATGTGCGTGTGCATGTGTGAGTGCGTGTGCCCATCGTGCACACGTGCACTCTTGAGTGCCTGACTCAGAGGGTCTGCCTCTTAAATCCGTTCTTGAAGTTCCTCCGCTCAGGACAGAAACTGAACGCACCAGGCACCAGTCGGGCCGGCCGCCAGGCGCGTTTCCAGAGCGGAGGAGCCTGTTTCAGGAATCCCAGCCCCTGCGGGAGCGCCCTCCACACGGCTGGGCCTCCGGCCTCGCGCTTCTGCGACGCCAAGTGAGCGCCAAGCATGAGTGCCAGCTCTGGAAGGGCACATTTCTTACTTCCTGTTGTAATTTAAACTCAGTCTATAAGAAATACAAACTTACACAGTCGCGATAGATACTAGAGACTGTGATCACGGAGATAAGCTTCATTCAGGGATGCGGGCCTTGTTTTACATCGCAGCCTTTGCGGCTGAGTTTCTGCAAACTGAAATTAACAGAGAAAGAAACTTCTGACGGATCCAAACCCTCCTCCCCAGCGTGCGGTGTAACAGAGCATCTCACCGTCTTCACCTAATTTGTTTCCTTTGATCTTCCTAACGGCCTTGAGTCAAAGCCTTGAAGACAGAGCGGTTCTCTTCTGACCGCTCCCTGCAAGATTTCCCTCTCCTGTGTCTCCTTCCCCTGCCTCTGCCCACGTGAGCATTCTCTTTTCATCATGAAAAGGATTTTAATTGCAGCGATGGGAGGGGACTTGGAGCCCTTGATCTGCGTCCCCTCTGCTGCCCACAAGTCCTTCACTTCAAGCGCACCGTGCTCCTCGCTTCAATCATAACTGCACTTTCCAGGGAAGAAGCTGGGGTAGACAGAGGCCAGCCTCCCACACACAGCCGGTGCACGAGTGGGTGCACACGCACACATACGCACACAAGGACGGGAAGCGGAAAAAAGGATGAACAATAAAATCAGCTTTCATCTCCCTTTAAGGGAACCCATTTGTGATGCACACAAAACGGTTCCCGCCTCATCATGGGTCGGCTGCGTGGTTTTATCACCAGCCATGCAAAGCAAGACCCCATCACAGGAGGAGCTGCACCAAGGTCCCGGCTTTCCATTAAAATAATTTCAAAAAGCTTTTTTTCTCCCGCTGAAAGAACCCATTTTGCAAGATGATTTAGCTCAAAATCTGCTGGGAGTAACCCTTGACATAAAGTCATATTGTGTTGGAGTTTAGTCCTAAATTCATACATCAATTATTTACTGTCAACGCCGATTGTATAAGTGTAGAAAATTACTAGGAATGATATTTTCTCTCAGGCAGAAAAAATGTGATACAGCAGATTCACCCCCCTAATGCGCAGCCCGGTGTCCGCAGCCAGAATTATTTATGCATTAGAAACAGTGCACCAGGGCAAAGGGAAAAGGGCGGGAGCGAGCGACAGACCCATTATTTTAAACCTTTCATAACACCCATAAATATTTCATAACAAATAAATAAAGAATGCCGGGCTGTGTGGAGACAGCTGTAGAAGCACGGTTCAGTGCTCCGCAGAGCCCCGGGGACCCCGCGCTTACCCTCGGTTAAGCCCCCATTTCTTTTTAATCATCCACTTAGTGCATTATGGGTAGGGGCTCTCCAGGTGAGCGAGACGCTGAAGGTTACGGGCGCGAATGCCACGTTCCGTCTGATCTCAGGGCTTTGCTTCTCCGCTTATTTTTGTAGACAGGAGAACAGGAACCTCTGCAGGTTCCCAGAAGCTCAGAAAAGCCTCATCTTCGTGTTCACGCTGACCCGGGTCCCGCGTGACTCTCCCCGGGGAGACGGAGACTCTTGCTGGGCTCAGGGGCAGGTCCCAGCTGAGCGGGGCCGACGCGGAGGGTCCCGCTTGCAGGCGGCCGCGCCACCGTCCGAGGCTTCCTCTCACCGCAGCCTCGGCGGCGCGGCGAAGAAGAAAGGGAAGGAGACAGACAAGGAAACCGCCGCGTCCCGCCACAGGGGACCGCTGGCGGGCCCTGTCCTTGGGCCGTGGCCACACCACCCGCGTCGGAGCAGGGAAGGGGTGTGCAAGCGCCCGAGCCCGTGTCCTGAGCCCAGGCGTCTCGGCCTCCAGGGGCACGTGGCACAGCGCACGGCACAGCTGCTGCCTCGCTGGCTCCTGTCCAGCCCCCCCCGAGCGGAGGTGGCCGTCCTCCCCGTGGGTGGGCCTGGGCACTGGCAGGTGTGCTAAGCAGTGCCCCCAGGGCCCCCCTTTCCTCCCGCTGCAGAGGAGAGGCTGCTCTTGGGGTCTCTGGGCTCCTGGGCTGTGAGCTGTGTCTCCACGTCCCCCAGCACCGGGGTTAGAGGCGTGGCCGGAGGCAGAGCCGGCCGGGGTTAGGGTTCTGCGCAGGCCATCTACACGCGCCCAGCGGAAGCCAGAGCCAGCCTCTGACCGGGCGAGGCGCGCGCCAGGCCCTGGCCCTGCCCCACAGCCCTGAGGAAGGGCTTCCAGGGCCGTCTGCCGTGTGTCCGTCTGCGTGGCAGCTCCGGGTGTCCGTCAACGCCCCTTCTGCTCACAGCAGTCGGGGCTCTGGCGGCCTCTCGGGGCCCCTCCTGCGGGCACCGCTCGGGGTCTGCTCAGGGCCCACCCTCCTGCAAGACCAGAGCTCTGCCTCAGAGCTCCGGGGCCACCCCGAGCCCTCCCCGCTGAGTCAGGGCTCTCAGCTTAAATAAACCTCTTGCCTTTTAAACATTTGAGGACACAACAAAGACCTTGACCTGCTAAATATTTATTTCATTACTACGTAAGTACACGTCTTCCTTCGCTAATTATCACATGTGGTGCTGGGTCTGCTTGTCTTCAGGCGGGAGACACCGGGCACAGCCGAGGACAGTGCACAGCGGCTCCTGCTCCCGCCCGGCCGCCAGCCGCGTCCCCGGGAAAGACGCCGCCACGTCCTGCGCACCTGCAGGGGACCCAGCGACCCTGGGCTCCACCGGCCCCAGGACAGGGAACTGACAGCTTGTCACGCCCAGAGCCATGGCGGGACAGAGCGGACCGGGGACGGGCGCCTGCTTAGCGTCACCAGGCTCTGGCCCCGCTCAGGACCAGCTCTCAGGGGCCGGGCCGGGACCTCGCGCTCCCACCGCTTCCCCCGGTCCTCGGCAGTGCTGCTATTCGGGCACAAAGCTCTTCCGAGCACCCGTCACAAGCAGTCCGCAGAAAAGTGAGGACATCCTTTGTTTTGCTTTGTCATCAGTGGCTTATTATTTCTCATTCTTCTTCCTCTCTTCCTCTTCTTTCTCCATTTTAATTAGGAAGCTTTATTTACGGAGTATTAACTCCGACGAGCGCCACCTTGGGAAGCCCGCTGAGCGTGTTCCTGGGATCCCTTAATTACTTCCAGCGCATCGCGAAGTGGTTGTTAAATATTTAAAAGGAAATCAGTGTATTTTATTGAAATGTGCAGGCCTTCGTGCGGAAGTTCTGGTGACGTCCACTGGCCTCCTGCAGACGAGCCTTCTTGGGTGGCCGCAGAGCCTAGGCCAGGGGGACTCTGGGCTGCCGACCAGACTGTCACCCTCTGCCATCCTCCAGCAGGCTTGTCTGGCAGCACCTTGTCCCAGGCCTGGAGAGCCTGGCTTTGTGGACATGTCTGGTGTCCACAGAGGACTGGACACCTCAGGGCCCCATGGGGACACCTCGCTGCTCTGCATTCATGGACACGATGGGAAATAGGCTCACACTCCGAGGATGCCCCTGGGTTGCCACCAGCCTGGGCACCAGCTTGTGGCCCAACACCTCAGCTGACAGCTGGGTAGCACTGTGCCAGCCGGGTCAGCTGCTGCAGCCATGGCACATGCACAGCCAGCTTCTCCCTGGTCATAGTGCTTCTCGGAATCCTCTTCTCTGGTGGCCAGGATCAGGCCCACAGTGCTGAATTCGGAAGATAGCCCTGGTGTCAACCCCAAAGCTGCCTGGCCTGGAGACTGGCCACTCACTTAACTGGAACTGACTGAGGAGCGGCCACCTGACAGTGTCCCCCACAGGACACCCTCCACTGTTCTGAGATGGGTGACGAGACCCTAGCTGGGTCCTGGTGTCTCAGAGTTCTCCAAGAACTACCCTACTCATTTCATTCACTGCTGGGAAGGACTTAAAAGGACCCTGGTTAGTGGCGTTTCTGGCTCCTGCTGAGGTGCTCATGTTGCCTCAGTGTCCCCTGGAGTTCTATCTCATTCCAGCACACTCCTCCATTCGTGAATAACAAGTCACTCATTTACAAAACAGATTGCTTCAAAGCTAACGTCCGTCAGTCTCTGTCTACACACTGGATGTCAGGGCCACCAGTCCCCTGCGGGACTGAGAATCCATCATGGGCCCATGATGTCTCCTCCGCTCACCTCAGCAGTGACACTGTGGTGTGATGACCAGTTTCCAACCGGAAGAGCTGTGGGACACAGACTCTGTCAGGTGAAGAAGAGGAAGAGGAGGGAGGGAAGGCAGAGAAGGAAGAGCAAAAGGAGGACTAAGAAAGAGGGAGGGAAAAGAGGACCAAGAAGAAAAGAAAGAGGAAGAGCAGAAGGAGGAAAAGCAGAAGGAGAAAAAGAAGAGGAGAAGAAGGAAAAAGAAAGCAAAGAGCAGGAAGTTTCCTAGAACCCCAAAGTCAAGAAGGAGACGAGGGAGACAAAACAAGACTATGAAGCTCTCATACTCATACCTAGAAGAAAAGAAAAACAAACAAACTTAAACCAAGACCAACATGTAGTCTTATTAGCGTAACTATCCACATTGAAGGTCTATTTAATTCAGATCCAAAACAGCCCATCTGGCTTTAAACAAAACATCATGAGGCATGTCAAAACTGCAGAGCCCTCTGCAAGGACAAGGTGAGTGTCCTAAAGCAAGCGCGCAGATTCCATGATGTGCCAGGGAGGGAAGAAGCAGATAGGAAATTGAACTACGAATGGCATGTGCAGCGCTCCCACGGGACGGGCAGAAGGCTGCAAGGATGTGTGGGTAAAGACAGCAGAAGGGAACCCCAAGGCTCAGGGGTGACACTGTACACTAGACCCCCGAAGCAAGAGCGGGGAGCTCAGTAGCACCCCAGCTCGCCCAACACAGCCCAGCAAGGAGCCAGGAACAGACACAGGCCAGAAGCTACTTCCTGTCTTGACAGGAAGAGAAAGAACAAAGGAGGGAGAGGAAGTGCAGGAGACATCACGGTGCGCACAGAGCCAGAGTCCCAGAAAGAGGAGCAAAGGGAAGCAGAGCAGAGCACACACGTGCACAGATAACAGCCCAGAAGGTTCTGAGGTTCATGACACTCCAGGCCCCACATGGAGGCACACGGAGCACCGGGAGCAGAGGACACACGGGGAGGAGGGAGGCAGAACACAGAGCACCAGCACATTGTTCGCAGGCTCTAGAAAGCCAGCGACAAGAAGAAATTGTTTATCAGCGCCACAGGGAAAGACACCCACTGGATAAGGGAGGGCCTTGTGGCAGGCATGTTTTGGGTCATCAAGCAAGATGGAAATGAGCAGGTAAAATATCTAAACTGTTAAAGAGAAAAACACTAGTGAAATTAACCTCCAAAAATAAAGGAAAGGTAAAGACTTTTCAAGTAAACAAAAACTTCCTGAGAGAATTTATCACTGGCAGATCTGCCCTTCAAGAAACAACAGAAGAAGTTTTCAAGAAGGAAGGAGATTCAGAACACATTAAGGTAAAATACACTTTTTAAGGTGCGCGGTGAAGGAACTGACAGCAACATAGCCACCGTCACGGTTTGGAGAGCAGGTATGCTGGTCCGATGTGTTCAGAGACGAGGCTTTGGGAAGGTGGCTGGATCATGGATGGACCCCTGACAAGCTCACAGCCCGGGGCGCTGTTAGGAGGTGGGCCTGGTTGGCAGAGCTGGATCGCTAAGGGCACGACCTGCCCCTGCCTCCTCTCTTCTCTCTCTTATTCCTGGCTGACATGCCATTTGTGCCTCGGAATCAGCTGACCATGTACTGACCCATCTACAACCACGAGGCCAAGAATCTCTCTTCCTTTAAACTGTGGGTGTTGAGTATTTTGCTCCAGCGACTGGAAAGCTGTCTACTACACCAAGGATGAGAGGGGTAACTTCAGGGTCTCTGCTCCAAGTACCTGCACTATGCATGCAGTAGAATAGTTTTGCTTGTAGATGGGCATAGATAAGTTAAAATATATATTGTAAATTGTACAACCACCACCATATTTTTTTTAAATGTTTAACATGTTGAGAGAAGATAAAATAAAATTATACAAAGTGCTCAATTTAAACCACAGAAGTTAAATCTAAAAGCCTTTGGCAATGAACAGAAAATAGTTACACAAATGATTAATGCTAACTCAATTAGATCAATGACCATTTTAAATGTGAATGGTCTAAATATATCAAATAAGCAAGAAAGATTATCAAAGTGCATTAGTGAGTTAAGAAAGCAAGATCAAGTCCATGTGCTGAACTATAAAAAAGTCCACTTTCACAGTGCCGGGCATGGTGGCTCACACCTGTAATCCCAGCACTCGGGAGGCAGAGACAGGAGGATTGCTGAGTTTGAGGCTTGCCTGGGCTACACAGTGAGCTCAGGGCTAGCCTGAACTACAAAGCGAGACCCTGTCTCAAAAAAAAAAAAAAAAGTCCACTTTCAGTGTGGAGACGTGGATGGATTGCAGGTGAGGAGACAGAAAGATACATCATGCCACATGCCAGCAGGAGCTCCTGGTGGCTGTGTTAATTTCAGACAGAGGAGACTTGAGAGCGAGGACATTCGTCAGGGGAAAATTAACAGCACCACACAATGATAAAGGGGCCAGTTCTCCAGGAAGACAAGCAGTTCCAAGAGAACATACCCCACAGATGCCACATGGGCAGGGCAACCCCAGAAGGAGCTGCGTGATACCCCGCAGGCCCACCATCCCCATGCAGAGACACCAGAGCCTTGCGGGAAATGACAGAGTGATAGGGATACCACTGGCCTGAACAACATTATGGGTTGACTTTATCCAATTAATATTTAGAATATATTCCACACATCAGCAGCAGAGAACACATTATTGTCAAGCTCAAAAAGGAGCATTCTCCAAATAGTGTTTGGGACCACAGAAAACCTCCAGCAACTTGAGAGACTAAAAGTCACAGGGCATATTCTCAGACACAATAGGTTTCAAATGGAAATCAAGCCAGGGTTTTAGCTCACGTGGTATCACACCAACCTTGGAAGCACAGGACCTGAGTTCAGTCCCTGGTACCACACACACACACACACACACACAAACTCAAATCAGTGACAGCTGAGTGTAGTGGTGCACGCCTGTGATCCCAGCATTAACATTTGTGAGGCTAACGCAGGGGATTATTGCAAGTTCAAGCCCAGCCCAGGCTACATAGTGAGTTCGCATCCGGCCTGAACTACATAATGAGATCTTGTCTCAAAACTACGAGGCCAATTACAGAAAGAGTTATCAATTTTTAGAAATTAAACACTGAGCATTTAACAAACATGGGCCACAGACTTCTCAAGATAAATTTTAGAACATTTTGAACAAAATAAAAATGAAAGTACAACTTGTCAAATTTGTGAGATATACAAAAGTACTGCTTAGAGATAAATTATAGATTACATGTATAGAGTGAAAAAGAAGAAAAAGCTAAAATCAGTGTTCTAAGCTTCCACTTGGGAAGTCAGTTAAAGAAGAGTAATAGAGGCTTAAAGGAACCCGAAGAAAAGAAACCAGAATAGACATCAATAAATTTGAGCTGGGGATGCAGCTCAGAGGCACTGCAGCGGGCTGGCAAGCGCCAAGTCCAGAGTTCAATCTCTGGTGAAGGAGGAGGAGGAAGAGGAGGGGGAGGAGGAGGAAGAAAGAAGGAGAAAGAGGAAGGGGAAGGGGTGGGGGAAGGGTAAGAAGAGGAAGGAGAAGAAGAGGAAGAAGAAGAGGAGGAGGGGGAAGAGGAAGAGGGAAATTAATTAATAAATTTGAAAATAGGAAAGTTGAGGAAAATACAAGCTGGTCCCTAGAAAAGACCAGCAAAATGTATTAGTCCTAGCCAGATCCTATTTAGATGAGAGCATGCATAAATTACTACGATCTGAAACAAAAGAGGCCATGTCTCTCTCTTCGAGTGCAACTGAAAGATTCTGCGAACACCTGTGTGTCCACAGCTGTGTTTGGGGAGAGGTTTTATGAAAGGCAAAACTCACCACTGTGCGTGCAGAGAAGAACGGGTGGCGACCTGGGCACCTCGGACTCAGCTGAAGAAGAGGAGTCGGGACCGGATGCACTGCCCAAGGAGAGGCACAGGCTTCCTCGACCTCACCAAACCAGCACCCGGGGGAGGGCGACACCAGCTCCCCACGGTCCTCCTAGAAAAGAAACAGAAAGGAACATGTTAGAAAGTCAGAGCCGGAACCCACTCAAGCAAGCCGGCGCTTCCCACCTCCAAAGTCTACCGAGACACTTCAGGACGGAGAAGCTAGATGTTGACGTAAGCCCTGAAAGGGGCGAGCGAGTCCTGCGTGAAGTGCTAGCCCCGGAACCCAGCAGTGGGTCGAAGGGACTCTGGGCCGCAGCCGAGCAGGACGCCTCCCGGGCCTCGGAGCTGATTCAAAGCCTGCAGACCAGTGGGACCCACCGCGCCCCGGGCCAGAGAGGAGACCGTCACGGCCACTTCAGCTGGGACACAGAAGCCACTTGGCAAAAGCCTGTGCTAATTCATAGTAAGAACTCTTAGCGAAGTGAACATAGACGAAAACTTCCACAGCAATCATTTCTCTCAAAAATCTATTTTAAAAGCCTGTCGATATCATCATAGTTAAATGGCAGAAGCTGTGTGCTTTCCTTCTACTGTGAGGAAAGGGCAAGATCTCCTCTGCCACCATGCTCGCTAAGTGGCACACAAAAGTCCCACTGCTGCTGCAACACTGAAAACGGGGGTGAAAACGTCTACACTGGAGTAAGAAATAACCAGTCTCTCTTTGCAATGGTGGCTGCTTATTTAGGAAGCGCTGCCCACCTCAAACTGAACATCCTAGAAGAAATGAATATAGCATTGTTGGAGAACACAGGATCAATAAACACAATTCAAATACCACTTCTGCATTCTAGCAATCAATAATTGAAATGTTTTAAGTCTAAAACAATACTATTTAATATAGCAACGTTAAGAGCAATACTTAGGTATAAATCTAAAATATGTGCAGGTCTCAGCTAAAGACAAAATAAAAAGTAAGATCTAAATAAGAAATGGAAAGCTACTCTGTGTTCATGGATTAGCAACTGAACAAGGGAGTGACAGTTTTTATTAACTTGATGTATAGATTCTACAAAATTCCAACCAAAAATTATTTTGTGGATAGTATCCAACTTATTTATTTTTTTTTTGAGACAGGGTCTCACTTTGTACTTCAGGCTGGCCCTCAGCTCACTATGTAGCCCAGGCAAGCTTTGAACTCAGCAATCCTCCTGCCTCTGCCTCCCGAGTGCTGGGATGACAGGCGTGAGCCACCATGCCTGGCTGACTCTAAATTTATATATAAAGGCAAAAGTCCAGAATGGCCAAATACACTAAATAAGAACAAGGTTAGAGTGTTCACATGCCCCATTTTGCAAGTTAGAGAAAGTCTACACAATCTACACCTTTGCGGTATCAGCAAGAGAAGATAGAGATACCGGGAGTGCCGAGTGTAAAGCAGACACAGGCCAGTTGGCTGAGACTGGTCAAAGAAGCGAAAGGATTCAACGGGGAATCATGAACTCTTGGACTGAAACGAGGCTGAAAAAATTGGGGCCCATGTGAAAGAAAGAGACAAA
>PVIC010037959.1:0-17875 GCA_004025085.1 Thryonomys swinderianus | reverse complement strand
GTTGGATAGAATGTTGTTTGTATGCTCACAGATTTTATCCGCAATTCATTTCCAGTCATGACCCTGTAAATGCTTGATAATACAAATTTTCTTTTTCTTTTTCTTTTCTTTTTTTTTTTGAGACAGGGTCTCGCTCTGTAGTTCAGGCTGGCCCTGAGCTATGTAGCCCAGGCAAGCCTCGAACTCAGCAATCCTCCTGCCTCTGCCTCCCGAGTGCTGGGATTACAGGTGTGAGCCACCACACCCGGCACAGATTTATTACAGGTGTGAGCCACCACACCCGGCACAGATTTTCTTTTTAAAAAGTGACTTCTAATTAAATACGCTGTCCCTCCTCCCTCCACTTCCCTCCCGTTCCTTGGTGCTAGGGACTGAGATCCATTGCTCTGTGCATGTTCAGCAGGTTCTCTGCCCATGAACCACACCCCATCCCATAAGCGTTTGTATTTTTTTTTTTTTTTTTTTGCTTTTGAGACAGGGTCTCGCTTTGTAGTTCAGGCTGGACCTGAGCTCACTTATGGTGCCCAGGCAAGCCTCCGCGAACTCAGCAATCCTCCTGTCTCTGCCTCCCAAGTGCTGGGATGACAGGCGTGAGCCACCATGTCCGGCATTGTGGTATGCGGTGTTGATTGTTGGTGGGCGTGTCTCTACCCCCAGCATTCTATGTGGTTACCGGGGATCGAACTCAGGTCCTTGCGCTTGCGAGGCAGGCGCCGGAACCACTGAGCTAACCCTCCGCCCCAAGAGTTTGTATTTTTAAGAAGTTGGGAAAGTTAGTTTGGGAACATCCACGTGAATTCAGCTTAGGTTTACTGTTTTACAGTTGTGTGCTTCCCATGAGCACGTGGAGCCAGTGCCCTTTACACACAGGCTCCTCAGCGCCCGCAGACGCCCGCAGCATGCCCTCCCCTGTGCTCCCTGGCCTGCCGGGTGCAGTGAGTCCTGCGCCCCGTCCTGGCCCGGAGTCGGCCCTCTCCGCCCTCCCCTGGGCTGCTGCTTGCGGGATCCGAGCCCTGGTTTGTGCTCAGGCCCTGCACCGTAGCTAACTGAAGAGGAGCTCTCTGGTGCTGCGTGAAGAAATTAACTGCTCAGTGTCTGCTACTTATTTTTTCCACCAGGATTGCCTTAGATTATTTTCCAAAGAAGAAAAACTCACAGATAACAACAGATTTTACTGCAGTCATTGCAGAGCTCGGCGGGATTCTCTCAAAAAAATAGAAATCTGGAAGTTGCCGCCCGTGCTTCTGGTACATCTGAAACGGTAATTACTGTTTCTGTTGGGTAAGATTTAGTGAAGCACATATTCTGAGTCCTGCGTGAGTCACGCTTACTACTCTGCCTGCTGAGCAAAGCTGACCCAGGTCGTGCGCGTCTGCTCGGGGAGCTGCAGGGACGCGGGGCGGAAGCGCTTCCGGGTGACGGAGCCCTGGGCCCTGCCGTGGGACCCTCTTCCTCAGGCTCAGGGCTGCTAATGGCTGCCTCTCACCGAGCTGTATGAAAAGGGGTACGGTGTAACGCTCCTAGAAGACACAGTAGCAGCTACCGTTAAACATCGAAATGGTACACTAAGCATAGCAAAGCGGATTAAGTAGTGTTAAAAATGAAATACTTGATTTTTAAAGAGATTTTTCTAAATAATAAAAAGAATCTGTTCCTGTAATAGGAGAAGTAATGCTGGAAGTTATAAAGCACACACCAGAATTTTTTCCTTTGGCAGTACTAGGGATCAAACTCACAAGCTTCCGCTAACGAGGCAGGCAATGGTGCCACTTAGCTAAATCCTTTTGTCTTTATTGGCAACTTCTGAAAAGTCTGGAAACCTCCACGGTAGGCTGCCGCAGCCTCCGCCCAGTGTACCACACAGGCCTGAGAACTAAGACAGAAAGCGGGCCCAGGACAACCAGTGCCAGGACAGTGGACAAAGGTGCCGGCCAGGCCAAGTCGCTGGGGGTTTTTTAGGGTTTTTGTTTTTTTTTTTGGAGAGAGGGTCTCGCTTCATACTTTATAGCTGGCCCTGAGCTCACTATGGAGCCCAGGCTCCCCTGGAACTCTTCACAGATAAAGCCTCTGCCCGCCGAGTGCTGGGATGACAGACATGAGCACTGGTGTGTGGTACTGAAGACTGAGCTTGGGACCTTGTGCTCGCCAGGTAGACGCTGGAACCACTAAACTAAAGCCCCAACCCCAAGCCACTGATTTTTTTGCTGGTTTAGTGAAGATAAAGGCAGACTGCATGCCAAGGCAGAACTGTGGGGCAGGGTATGCAGTCTGTGGCTTCTATGGCAATTAAACAAGTCTCATAAAGGAAAAAGATAAAGCATTCTGGACCTCGGAACAGAATAGACAGAATATATGTATGTAACGGACACTGTCTTAGTAAGGAGATTTTGGTTGTAGGAATAGAATTTTGCGGTGCTGGGGATTGAACTCAGGTCCTTGTGCTTCCAAGGTAGGCGTGGTCCCTGTACCTGGCATGGTAACCGATGCCTTGGGGAGGTTCTTTCCTGGGCATGCCTGTTTGGGGGTCCTTGTGCCTCCTGTGCTTGGATGGCCTTATATTTTGTAAAGTTAGGGGAATTTTCTGTTTTTTTTCAGTGAATATGTCTTCCATGCCTTTAGTCTTTTCTTGGGCACCTTTTTCTGCACCAAAGTTCTCAAGTTTGATCTTTCGACGGTGTCGCCGTGTTCCTGGATGTTGCATTGGTCGCTGTTTCTTTTCATTGCAGCAGCCTTGCCCTCTGTGCCCGGTGCTTGGCTCAGGGCTGTCTTCCCTGGCAGCAGTGTTGCTGGGGAGGAGCAACAGGGGACCACACCTGGGTCTCTGGCGCTTGGTCCTCGCTACTAACTGGGCGCTACATGGGCCGAGCCACGTAAGGCCTGCTGGCCACAGGGGTTCCTGCCCAGGCCGGGCAGCCAGCGAGCTGCCCCTCCCCGAAAGCCCCCTTGCCTGCCCACAGCTGGGGCACGTGTCCCAGCAGCACAGCTTCGACGTGGGGGCGGGGCAGCCGGCAGCCCTGCCGTCCTGCTGTGGAGGGGCACGCGGGGAGCTGGGCCGTCCGTTCCTGCCTGGGCCTGAAGCCCAGCTCGTGCCCCACAGAGCCCTCCACGGCCTCATCCCAGTTACTGCCAGCCCCGCGCTCTGTGCTCGCAGCATCAAGGGTCGGGAGAACAGGAGGGGCTAGGTGTGGAACCCTGTCCGGTGGCGTATGGTCACGGCCGCCAGCCCCACGCCCTCTGCCGCACGCGCAGCCGTGGTCATAGCACCTAGCTCTGCTGGCCTGCAGCTTGGCCCTGGCCTTCGGCTCCGCTAGTGCTGCCGGCCCAGTGTGCCCGGGTCGCCCTCTCCCGCTGACTAGGCACGTCGCCACCTCAGGGTGAGCGCTGGGGGCAGCTCTGTACTTTGCTGTTCTCTTTATACCCTTTTTATTTTTAGCTTTCCTGCCACCCCGGGTCCCCTCAGCTCTCCCTCTCTTTCCTCAGCATGTATGAAGTGTGACTGGAAACTACAGTTAGTGTTTTTAAGTTTTAAAACTGATTACACTGAAAGACACCTTGCTATACAGACCCCCTCAGAATAGTGGCCCCACTCCGAACACGCCCAGCTCGCGGGCCTGGCCACTTTCTGGAGCCGCCCGGAGCCTCTGTGCTGAGAGCCCCACTGTCCTGTCCCCGCCCGTGGTCGGAGTGGATTCAGACGCTGCTCTCACGCGGTCCGTGAGCCCCTGGGGAGGAGCGCGAGGCCGCGCAGGGCCCGAGCGGGGGGACCTCACGGGGGGACTCCAGGCTGGCTTCAGGAGTGACGAGGGGGGGACTTTGAGGGGATTCATGGCACTGTCTTTCGGTAACACACGTTAAATGTTCACCGTCCACTGTGATCACCCCTTGTAGCTTCTTGGCTCTGTATCTCAGCTCCTCCCACAGCTCTGCACAAGGGCACGTCTGCCCTGCGTCTTACCCAGGAGTCCGCAGACCGGAACGCAGTTCTTAAACAGTAGATGAGCAGCCGCGAATGTAGCTCGGTGGGCAAGTGGTTGACTCCCCGATTAAGCCTTGGGTTCAATCCACGTCACCAGAAAGCATTTGAAGGTCTAAGGAACAGCGTGTGCTGCAAATGGAGCCGTCGCTGTGACGCTGAGGCTGCTGGGCCAGAGCGGCTCTCCCAGGCTCTGTGGCCCGCGGCAGCCGCTGTCTGGACGGGCGGCTCCGCTCCAGAGCAGCCTTGGGCAGCAGGGCGGGGCTGCGGAGGGCGGGGCCGTGGCTGGCCTCTGCCCCTCGCGGACTGGCCTTGGCTGTGCCGTTCTTACCACCGAAGGGGCCTCCCGCTGCTGAGACTCGGTCTCTGTCGTGAAATGACCTCGAAGCTCGTGGCAGACGGTCCAGCTGCAGAGTGAGGCGGGCTCCGCTCTGCTCGCTCTCCGAGCGTCATTCCTGTCCTGTTGTGTCCTGCAGCTTCTCCTACGATGGCAGGTGGAAGCAGAAGTTACAGACGTCTGTGGACTTCCCGCTGGAAAATCTTGATCTGGCACAGTATGTCATTGGTCCCAAGAACAGTCTGAAGAAGTACAACTTGTTTTCTGTCTCGGTAAGTATCTCCTTCAGCTCAGCTTTTTGTCCAGAGCGTGCCGATAGGGTAGGAGTTGGAACATCACGCAGGTGAAGGAGCCAGGTGTGACTGAAGCGACGGCTCTGCTGTCATCGGTGCCATCTCGTTTTGCAGAATCACTACGGTGGGCTGGACGGAGGCCACTACACCGCGTACTGCAAAAATGCAGCCAGACAGCGGTGGTTTAAATTCGATGATCACGAAGTCTCTGACATCTCCGTGTCTTCTGTGAAGTCATCGGCAGCATATATTCTGTTTTACACTTCCCTGGGGCCACGAGCAGCCGATGCGGCCACCTAAGGAGACGTGGGTGGCGAGCGAGTTAGGGTCCAGCTCAGCACAGCACTCCGGAGTGCTTGCGAGGGCACAGGGAGCTAAGCCGACCGCGCAGAGGATTCCGGGCCGGGGAGCCGCGTTCCCAGCGCTCAGCCAGCCAGGCCGGCGCTGCCAGCAGAGCTGAGGGGAACGTTCCCCAGAATCGCAGTGAGCGGCCCCAACAGGTACCGTTACTTCCGAACAACTTTTGTAGTCCGCTCCAGAGGCAAAATAATTAAGTAGCCCAGCATTATTATACAGCTGGCCAGAGAACCACTTAACCTTCATTCCTTTTCACTGTCACGGCCTTTTCACGTTTCTAACCCCAGCTCGCTCTGCCTTGACACGCTAGTGACGGAAGCAGGTAGGAATGTCCGTGCACATGTTCAGCGCACACTCGCACACGAGATCGGTGTCCAGTCTCCCACGCGCTCACGGGACCGCGGTTCTGTCTGTCTGTCGGCCTGTCCTGAGTAACTGCAGTGCTTTCTTAGGGGAACAACAGGGCAAAGCTATTTTTTTGTTGGCTTTGGGCTGTATTTGTGCACTAAATCTTTATCCTAAAAAAAAAATGGAAACTTTCTTTAATTTTTTAAAAATAAGAATCTCATTACTACATTAAAATCTTAATGAGAAAAAATAACTTCAGACCCTGTAAGTCTGTGTTTTCCGCGGTGTCGGGTCACTGACGGGTAGGAGAGCTGGTGCCGCTCTGGATGGCGGGCTGCATGCCCACCCGCTCCGTGCCCGTCACGGTGGCTCTCTCGGGTCAGGACTCGACTCCGTTCCTCCTCTTCTGCGGCGCCAGAACTGCGTGCAGCGCGCGGGGGCGAGAGGTGAGACAGGGCCGGGGCGGGGACTGGGCCCCTCACAGAGGGAGGACGAGGCGCCGGGATCTGGGCTCAGTCCGGCCGCCTGTGCAGTGACCCGGGGTCTGCCCTGCGTGCCTGTGCCCTTGCAGAGGCGAGAGGCTGGGTCTCGAATGCTCCGTAGCTAGCTGAAGAGGGGTTGGGGTCTCGGCTCTTTTACCATCAGTTAAATGCTTTCAGGTCACATTCAAAAGCCGACAGGGTGGGGGATGTAGCTCGGTGGCACTGTGCCTGCCTGGGAAGCACAGGTCTTGAGTTTGATCCTTGGCACCACAAAGAAAATGAATAAAAAGTTTTCACTACTAGGCTCAAACCCAGGCCCTTACATGGTAGGCGAGTGCTCTACCACTGAGCTCCACCCCAGCCCAGGGGGCGGGTGAGTAGCTCCACGAAGTTGTAATTGGTTGCCGGGTGTGGTGGCACGTACCTGTCATCCGTGCTGAGGCTGAGGCAGGAAGACTGCCTTGAGTTTGAAGACAGCTCGGGACACAAAGTTGAGTGCAAGGCCAGCCTGAACTACACAGTGAGGTTCTATGTCAAAACATTTTTAAAAATTTGTTGAGTGTATATAACAGATATATTAGGACAAATTCACCAGAATAAACACTGAATTTGAACGCTCTGTGGCATCCAGTGCTCTGAGGCCCCCACCCATTAGCTCTGTACTGTTTATACCCTGTTTCATCCGGAGCCAAGACCCATCTTCTCTTCGCCACAGGCGACGGAGCAGGTAAGAATTAGAGACGCAGCGGTGTAGCGAGTGCGCGGACTTTAATGAGGCAGCGTCCTGACCGCCACTCTCCAGTCACTTACTTGGCAGTTTTCAGGGGCCGGCCTGTGCCGCGCTCTGGCGTTTCCGCACAGGTCTAGAGAAGGGCTGGCAGCTGTTGAGCAGGAGGTAGGCCGTGGCAGCTTGAACCGAAGCGTCATCGAAGCTGTACCGGGCCTGAGTGGCGGCGTTCCTGCAGAAGGCCGTGTGGTGGCCGCTGTCCAGGCCGCCAGAGTGGTTCTGGGGGAGGAAGGAAAGGCGGGCTTAGTGCTCACATCGCAGCCGCTGCGGCCACGGAGTAAGAACAAAGCCAGCCAAGGCCGGGAAACTCGGGACTGATCCTTACTAAAGTCACAGGAAATGGTAGCGTGGTTAGGTCCCACGCGCTGCCTGGCTGCGGCTGGCCTTGGGTACACAGGAGCTGCCTACACACTGCACTACTACCTGTCGGTCAGTACTCACTGAGCACGGATGTACTAAAGGACATTTTACAAGTAGTAGTAACTCAGTTTCATTCTAAATACAAAGTCGTGAGGAAAATGCCCTTAAAACTGGAATAGGACACAGGACAACGCTGTACTGCTGCAGCATGGTGTGAAGGGACAGCACACCACAACCGCTCCACTCAGCTTGGCTTCAGAGCAAGCTCCTCACACAGTTGAGTGGTGGGGATTAGACCCTGGGTCTAGCTGGACACTTCAGGCTGACCTCAACTCCCTATGTATGTATCCTCCTGCCTCAGCCTCCTGAGTGCAGGAGTTCTAGGAGTGTACCACTGTCTCATTTTTTTTCTTTTCCTGCACGGGGGATTGAACTCAGAACCTTGTGCTTGGCAGGCAAGTGATGGTGCCACTGAGCTACACCCCCAGCCCCACTCTTTCATCCCTGTCTTTCCTGAGCCAGGACAGGAAGCCTGACTTAGCAGAACAGGATGCGGTGTAGAACGGGGCTCAGCAAGCCAGGGCCAGCGCCGGGGTAGGTGGCAATAGACTTCCTTGGGTGTATGGCTGAAACACTTCAGGTACACTTTGCCACATGTAAAAGTGGCATGAAGTCAAATCCCGGTGTTCTCGGAGCGGGCACACTGGTGCTGTGGGGGGCTCCGCCTCTCCAGCGGCTCCCTAGACGCTTCAGCACAGACCTGACCCAGCAAGCCCTGCGGCCGCAAGCCCCAAAGCGCTCGCTCTCCTGCCCGTCACGAACGACTCCACTGGCCCCCGGTGTAGGGGGAGAAAGCGGCTTTTCCATCCAGGTCCACCTCTGACCGTGGCGTGACCTTGGAGAAGTGACTTAACTTGCTGAGCTTCTGATCTGTTCAACAGACCAGCCTCACACGGCTGTTACCAGATGCGTATTAACAACCAGCGCCGAGGCGGGCATCGCGCCTCCGTTTCTGCCCTCCCCGCGTTCCCACGGAGCCAGCACGGCACAGCGCCACCTGAGACATACGCCCTCTAGCGGACGGGCAGTGCTGGGGGGACGTTCAGGCCCCAGGCACAGCTGAGCGTCCTGTCCATCTCCAGACAGTGACAGACAGTGACCTGCTCCGAAAGGCGTGTCGGTGCTGGGTGAACAGTCGGCACCCCAGGACGGCCACGGCTGACCTGAAAGTGGCAGGAAGTAAGAGCAGCGTGGTGCGAGCGGCCCCCGTGGCTGCTGGGCGGGGAAGGCCGGCGCGGGCCTCCAGCCAGGTGCTCGGGCTGCAGCGGCACACAGGGGCCCTACGCCGGGAGAGGGGAAGGAAGGTGGGCTGGGTCAGGCCCCGCTGATGAAAGGACGGAGAGGAACGAGGGCCCCCTTGGGAACAGAAATAATTTCTGCAACTTGTTACCACAGACCTGCCTTCTCCCCTTCCGGGATGCGGACTCATACCCCATGCACGGCCTGGGGCTCCTGAGAAATGAAGACTGTTTCTGGGTGCTCAGCCACAGGAGCTCTTTCTAGACGGCTGCACCTTCCATCAGCCACGACAGATGCCGACGTACAAAGTCCGGTGCGGGGAGCACACAGCTCAGAGTAACACCAAGACCCAGGCCGGTACCGCCCAGCACTTCCACGCAAGGGAACATTAAACTGCAGGGACTTCGGATACTGATCGAGTAGACACTACAAAGGCAGTATATTTAAAGTTATTTAAAATCGTTAAGAGATGGAAACTAATTGAAAAACTAAACTTCTAGAAATACAAATTATAATATTGAAAAGTTAATAGTGGCCAGACTAAGTGGTTACAAAAGGATTCCGAGTTCAGTCCCCCACCCCTGCCGGGCGTGGTGGCTCACACCAGTAATGCCAGCACTTGGGAGGCAGAGGCAGGAGGATTGCTGCACGTTCGAGGCTGGCCTGGACTACAGAAATGAGACCCTGTCTCAAAAACACAAAAAATTGGATACACATGGTGGCAATTTTAGGAGGGAAACAGTACCTAGAAACAGCAATATTAAAAGTGATGATGGCTAGGAATAAAGAAATAACCTTCAACTTTAGGAAGTGCAGTAAGTCAAAGAGAAAATTGTGCACGACGAAAAAGGCAACCCCAAGTTCCAATTTTTAATCTAAATTGTATTTCTAATTGAATTATTCAAGGTGAAAGTAAACTAAAGGCATTTTCAGTCAGAGACTGAGACTTTAGAGGCTAAAAGACCCTCAGCAAGGCTGAGTCTGGCGACACCTGTAATCCCAGCTCTTGGGAAACGGAGGAGGTCGGACTGCAGAGCCTGAGGCCACCCGGGCTACACGGTCAAGCCATGTGACAAGACCCTGTCTCAAACAACCTCACTTAAAACGTGTGTCACAATTTAAATGAATAAAGGAAGGAGAAACCGTGCACACGATGATGTGTTAGCTTCTCCGTTGTCGGGACCAGATACCTGATACCACAATTTAGGGGAGGAGAGATGTCATCTGGCCCCAGGTTGTGCCTCCTGACCACCCCGACACTCAGAGGCGTTCTTTCCTGCTCCCCTGGGCAGCTCGCACACCAGTCGACACCGTATCTGTCACCTCAAAAGGGTAGTCCATATTTTAAATCACACAGTATCCAAAAAACAAGGTCATAATTCCACCAGATGTGATACAATTATTCCATTACGGCTGGGACACAATAATCCCTGCCCAGAAGTCTCAACAGTCCCAGCATTGCTAAGAAGTCCTAAGTCTCCTCAGATTCAGAGCAAACCGTCAGCTGCGACCCCCCATAAAAATAAGCCTGCAATCCCGAGGAACAGTGAACAGCACAGAGTAGACGTTCCCACTGCAAAAGGGTGGATGGGGGACAGGAGCGAGGCAAGCCTGAGGCCCAGCGGGCAGACACGAAGGCCCGTGGCTCCCTGACCAGCATGGTGGGCACGTCGTGGGGAGGCGGGAGCCCCACAGGTGTGGGCGGCCCCTCTGTGGCTTTGCTGGCTGCTGTCCACATGCCCCCTCTCAGGCTGGCTCTGCTCCAGGCCTGCAGCTGTCCCTAGCGGTGGTTCCTCCTGGCTGGCACCTCCGACTTCCTTGGGTCTTCACTGAACCTGGAGCTCCCTCCTCACAGCCCCATGCGCCATCCTCCCGAGCTCCTCGCCTGGCCTCCCAGCCTCCCTTGGAAATCTGTGTAGAACCCTCCTTAACCCCGTAACTCTTGTATTCGGCATCTCCCAAAAACCAGTGTCACGTGGCCAACACCAGAGTTTGCCAACGTTGGGCAGCAGCCAGGCCCCCAGGGCCATGAAAGCTGCAGCCTTCGAGTAGCTGGATGCCGGGCAGAGTGAAGCAAATCCTGGGGAGTCAGTTCCCTAAAGGCCTTTCTCACGAGGAGTCGCAGAAGCTCTCCCAGAAAACTGACACTTCTGGCTAGACGTGGTGGCTCACGCCTGTCATCCCAGTACTCTGAGGCAGAGGCAGGGGATTGCCCAGAGTTCTAGGCCAGCCTGGACTACATAGTGAGTTCAGGGTCAGCATGAACTATAAAGCAGGACCCTGTCTCAAAAAACTGAACAAAGGGTCGGAGATTTAGCTCATTGTTTTCGGCACCTGCCTAGCAAGCACAAGGTCGTGAGTTCGATCCTGATAACCACACACAACAATTCTGGGCATGGTGACTCACGCCCACCAGCAATCAGTACTACATATCACAGTGCTGGGCATGTGGCTTACACCTGTCATCCCAGCACTTGGGAGGCAGAGGCAGGAGGATTGCTGAGTCCAAGGCTTGCCTGGGCTACATAGTGAGCTCAGGGCCAGCCTGAACTTCAAAGCGAGACCCTGTCTAAAAAAGCACAAAAAACCTGAAGAAAAAACAAAACAAACCCTGATATTGTGCACCCTCAGGCCTATGAAAGTGGGTTCTTGCTGATTCTTGGGAGGCCTTCAAGGCAACTTTCTTGTCCCTGAACTAAGTACTCAGTTTTTTAATGGTGGTCATCTCTTTAGCAGCCACAGGGGACTGTCATACCCCACCGTTATCAGCAGACAGATCATCCAAGCCACAAACATTTAACAAAGAACCGTAAATTAAACCATCCTATAGGCCAGGTAAACTTAACACAAAACATTCAATCTAAAAATTGCAGAATAGACTTTTTCCTCATCATTTTTCTAGAACAGACCATATGTTAGGCCACAAATCTTAAATGCTCCCCCAAAAGGAAAAAGAAATGAAAAATCCTTGAAATCATATTTTGTATCTTTTCTGATTCTCAAAAGACTAAAATTCAAAGTCAACAAGAAAAACTTAGGAAATTATACAGCTACACAGAGACTAACCACACTGTAAATGAACAGTGAGTCAAGGAGAAAATCAGAAGAGAAATTTAAAATTTTCTTCAAATAAATGAAAAACAATACACCAAAACCTGTGGGATACAGCAAAAGCAGCACTGAGGGAAGTTCCCTGCAGTGAGTGCCTGTGTCAAAACAAAGACGTCAGGTAATTTCATAACAGAAAAGCAAGACGAAACCAAGCCCAAAATTAACACGGGGAAAGAGATATCAGAGCACAGTCTAAAAAGAAATGCAAAAGATGAATAAAGTGCTGGGTTCTTTGAAAGCAAAAAAAAAAACGTGGCAAATCTTTACCCAGACTAACCATGGGGGTGGGAGAAGGGGAACACCCCCCCACCCAATAAATTAAAGATGAGAGACATTACAAGGATCACTAAGGATTATTCTGAAAATCTATGTGCTAATAAACTGGAAAATTTAGAAGAAATGGACAGATTTCATACATCTAAGATCAAAGTTGAACCAAGAAGATACAAAAAAAACCTGAGAGATAATGAGACTTTTTAGTACTGATTCGGTCTCCCAATTTAAAACAAAAAAACAAAACAAAAAAAAACCACCCCAGGCCAGATGGTGTCACTGTTGAATTTTACAAAACTTTTTTTTTTTTTTTTTTTGAGACAGGGTCTCACTTTGTGGTTCAGGCTGGCCCTGAGCTCGCTATGTAGCTCAAGCAAGCCTCAAAGTCAGCAGTCCTCCTGCCTCTGCCTCCCGAGTGCTGGGTTTAGAGGTGTGAGCCCACCATGCCCGGCACTGTGGTGTGTGGTCACCAGGGATCGAGTTTGGGACCTTGTGCTTGCAAGGCAGACGCTGGTGCCACTGAGCTAAATCCTCAGCCCCCAAATTTATTTTTTTTTTAAAGGCTGGGTATGTAGTTAAATGGAAAGGCTCGGGGTTCAATCCCCCTACTGCAAAACCAGTCACATATGTGGCCAAGTTGGTTTCATTCCAGGGGTGCAAGAATGGGCCAACACATCGTATAAACAACACAGGCTAAAAATCATCTGACCATCACGGAAAAAGCATTTAACAAAGTTCAACATAACGAATGCAGTGGGAAATCTCGGAAGGAGCCGAATTCACAACAGCCACAAAAAGAAAGTAATACCTTAGGGATAAAAGGATTAATATCCAAAATATATAGAGGATGTGAACAACTCAAGAGTAAGGAAAAAAATCTCATTTTTAAAATGAGCAGAGGCCCTGAACAGACATTTCTTACAAGACATACAAATGGCCCACAGGTTCATAAAGAAATATTCAACATCACTAGCCCCTGGGAAGTGGAAGTTAAAACCACAATTGCCTCATTTTTCCAAAAATGATTAGTGTCCAAAAGATGATCACGAGTCAGGCATGGCGGATGAGGCGGGGGTGGGGGCGGGGGCGAGGTAAGCCCGGGCCGGCCGGGCCTGTCTCACCAAAAACCAAGTTTAAATAAAGGTCTCGGGATGCAGCTTAATGCAAAGGCCCTGGGATTTAAGCATCCCCAGTATCCAAGAGGAGGAGGTGAAAAGCAGGTGGAAGGGAAGGAGGAGACAGAGGAAGACGGGGAAAGAAGGAAGGAGAAATAGAAAAGAAAAATGATGGATTTGGTAAGTGGCAGGAGGACGAGTGGAAAAGGAGCTGCACACAGGCGGAGGGAACGCGGAGCGCTGGAGAATCTCCTCAGAAGCTGAAACTACAGGTCCGCGCGGCCGGGCGCAGCTGGACGCGAGAGCCGAAGCCCTCGGCCGGGAGGCGCCGTCCTGTGCGCGCCACGCAGCGCACGGCGTCTCGGTCGCTTCCGGGGCAGCTGAGACAAGAAGGCTCAACCCCCGAAGATAGAGGGGGGAAGGTTACTCCGCTCAGTTTGTAGAGGTTTCAGCCCATCATGACCTGGTTCCAAGGCAGGGGGCGTGGCAGGGGCAGGGTGGGGCGTGGCAGGGGGCGGGGCGGGGCAGGGCAGGCAGAAGAAAAGCAGCAGCAGCGACAGTGCGGAGCTGCTGTCTGTCCCTCGCCTCTTGCCCAGGCCACCCACCCTTAGGCTGCGGAGCACTCACACGCAATCCCAGCATCGAATGCGGGATCCCAGCATCCCGCGCTCTAGACACATCCAGCTGCAAAAAGCCCCACCTGTGACTGAGCCTTGGTGGGCACCTACCTACGAGCCATAGCAGTTCACAAGAGCAAAACCTGCAGTTGAGCCAAGCGACCGTTGAATGCATAAAGAAAAATGTGTTGCACACACACAAAAGAATACTGCTCGGCCATAAAAAGAAAGTTCCATCTGCAAACCAGACGGCTGGACGAGGACGCTGTACAAGTGAAATGAGCCAGGCATGGAGAAACAGCACCACGTGACCTCATTAACTAGTTAAACTCATCAAAACAAGAGCCAGGTGACAGGGAGCTGCTGGACGGTAACGAGTTTTCCACATCACACAGCAGGCGACTCATCAAAATAATGTCTATTTCCAATAGCGAAGAATAATTTCTCAAGTGGCAGTCACACAGACTAGTGACAGGTAAGCTCACCAGATTCAACATGGCACCCTGGGCACAGAGAAACACAGTGTGCCACACAGCGGGCGCACATGGGAAGGACACGTGGGAGTGTACCAGGCGCCGTGGGATTCACGTCACGTTGGAACTGTGACACTGTTTCTTCACATGGGCTGGGAGTAATGAATATTCCATTTTTAAAATTTATTTATTTATTTATTTATTTATTTATTTTTGAGACAGGGTCTCGCTTTGTAGTCCAGGCTGGCCCTGAGCTCACTATGGTGCCCAGGCAAGCCTAGAACTCAGCAATCCTCCTGCCTCTGCCTCCCAAGTGCCGGGATGACAGGCGTGAGCCACCACGCCCAGCAATATTTCATTTTCTGTGCCTGAAACATTTCATAATTTTTTAAAGTCTTTCTAGAAACCAATCATTTGAGAAGCTTGCTAATGTATAATTTAAAACTTGCTAATGTAGAAAACTTGCTTCTGGCATGGGAATAATTACCCCTTATCACTGTGAGATCAGGAAATGTGTTTACTTTTGCAGGGGTCACAGCTAAGAGTTTGGCCTGAGTTTCAGAGACTTTAACTTGTACTTCTGAGAAAAACAGAATGTTGACTTTGGGAAAAAGATCAGTATATTTTTGGTTACATGCAGGATAATAGGTAAGAATATGAATTTCTGATCATCTTTATATGGAGATTGTGGTTTTAGAAGGTATGTCTGGGGCTGGAGGGTTAGCTCAGTGGTTCCGGCGCCAGCCTCGCAAGCCCAAGGACCTGAGTTTGATCTCTGGTAACCACATATAATGCTGGGCGTGGAGACACGCCCACCAACAATCAACACCACATACCACAATGCCCAGCGTGGTGGCTCATGCCTGTAATCCCAGTACTCGGGAGGCAGAGACAGGAGGATTGCTGAGTTCACGGCGGCTTGCCTGGGCACCATAGTGAGCTCAGGGCCAGCCTGAACTACAAAGCGAGACCCTGTCTCAAAAATAAAAAAAATAAAAAAAAAAAGAAGATATGTCTGGGTTGGAATGTGATAGTTTAGCTTAGTCACCTCCTTGACTGGCTGTGGAAGTGTCTGGGTGGGCCGTGGAGGTGACACCCAGGAGTCTGTACCTGTTTCTGCTTCTTCTGGTTCTGTTCTCTGCCCCGCTGCCTGGCCACCAGGAAATGAGAAACTTTCCCTGGCATGTCCTTCAGCCATGATCTTCCTGCCATGGGCTGAACCGTCTGAGACTAAAAGCCAAGTCACAGCTTCCTCCTTTACATTGTGGATGTCAGGTGTTTTGCGTCAGCAGCAGGAAAGCTAAGCAATATACCTAAATAGGCTCCAAGAAAATACAGGGATGAGGCCAGAGCAAAAGAGGTGGGTACAGTGGGTCACCTGTGAGCTCAGCTATTTGGGAGGCTGAAGCAGAAAGATCACAAATCGGAGGCCAGGTTGGACAGTTTAGTGAGACCCTGTCTCCAAAACGCAAAGGGGTGGTGTCCAGGGTTGAGAAATCCTACCTGAAGGGAACACTCGTGTTCGGACGGGATGGGGAGGGAGAGGACGGTGAAGGCTTCACTCTTGTAAGTGCAGCTCTCACACTTCGGACACACAATGCTGTAGCTGAGCTGCCCCTCGAAAAGCTGGGAGATGATGGACGTCTCACTGGGAGTCACCTTCCTGAGGCATCTTTGGGTAGGTTTTTTCTCACATGATCTTGTTCGACGGTACTGAATCAAGGGACAAATTTCCCCAAATCAACTACAGGTTATCAAAATCATTTCTAAAAACATGTTTTCTGTCAGACTGATAAAAGCCCAACAGAATCCACTTAGCTGTAGACAGAGACAATGCATATAGTAAGAGACGAGCGGACCCAGCGTGTGTGAGTTTTGCTGGCCCGTGTCCTCCGTCTGAGGGAGAATGGTGGTGGCCCAGCTCTGAAAGACAAGCCCAGGCCGCAGAAGCTGCGCCTGTGACCCCATGATGAGGCCGGAACTAGGCTTCCCTGCGAATGAACTAAGTTTAGGTCACGCAAGCTGATCCAGGAGTCTTCTCCAATCCCTTCTGCTTACATTGTCTTTTCTCTTTTAATGGATGTGAAATGCTTTCTTTGGTTTATCTTTTTTCCCCCCGATACTGGGAATTAAACTGAAGACCCTGTGCTTGTGAGGCAAGCAGGGAGCGGCTGAGCTGACGTCCCTGGCCTGTTCGGTTTCACCACGTAGCCCGGGCTGGCCTCCAACTTGCAGCAAACCCTCTGCCTCAGCCTCCCGAGGGCAGGGATCGCAGGTGTGCGCCATCACGCCTGGCCAGAAAATACTTTCTAAAATAAAACAAAGCAAACAGAAAATGTCACGGCTTAAGTGGATCTTGTTTCTCACTGCACATATATGTAAGTAGCCCTGGTTCCTGTGAATCCCTGGCCCGGCTGCCCTTCGCCTTTCTCTAGGTGACAGACTGCTCGGGACCTTTGTCTCAGACCAGGGCTGGTGGACAGCACTATCACTTTCCCCACTGTGGTCTGAGATTTGGGGCTCTGGGTGAAGGGGCCACTTTACAAACACAAAATGTTGTTTCCTCCATTTTCCAGGTAATGGCGAATGAATGTGAGTTAATGAAGTTTTACTTATTTTTGAAACATGGGGGAAAAAGGCCAAAAGCAAATCCTTAATTCCTCAGGCCTTTGTGTCACACCCTGGCAGCCCGGTGTGTGCCCAGCCTCCTTCCGAGATGTTTCCAGAGCTCGTGCCACGCCACGGGGCTCACCCCCGAGCTCGGGGGTCACGCCAGCTTGAGGAGCAGCTGCGCTCGGTGGGCTCAGTGGGCTGGGCTGGCTCCGTCACTTCTGTCACCTCACCTCCAGCCCCTGCGGAGTGGGGCGGGCCTGAGGGTCACACTGAGCCCCTCCCCCAAGCTGCGACCAGGCCCTGACCCCTGACCCCGCCTGCCAGGACGGAAACTGGCCCTGGGCCCCACTGCGGAGGGAGGCCCGTGCGGCTACAGGGGCTACAGGCCCGGCAGGCTGGGGGACGGCGCCGTCCCATGCTGGAGGCTCAGGCTCCGCCGGGCAGGGCCTGGGCGGGCCCCAGAGTGCGCAGGACTCGCGGCCGCGCCGGACGTGTAGACGGCGAGAGAACTCAGGTGACGGCTCTCGTCTGCGCCGCAGTTCAAGCCGGCCTGGAACTCACAGATCCTCCCGCCTCGGCCTCCCGAGTGCTAGGGTTACAAGTGTGTGCCACCGCGCCCCGCTACTCTTTCCTACCTGCTCTAGCTCATGAGGAATGTATTTTATATAAAATGTGATTTGTACTCTTGAAAAGTAGTCCAGGAAGCTTTCCTCTGCGAGGAGGACTGGAGCCCTGGTTCCACACCGGCCGGGGCACCGAGACACGGAGGCTGCCGCGGGCGCAGCTGGCGGAGCCACACCGCAGAGGGCGCGGGCAGGAAGGCGCTGCACCTGGGCACCCTCGACTGGCTCAGAGGCACGAGCTCACCTGTCTCAGCTTCACCCAGACGAGGAACTCAAAGTATCAAGAGCAAAATAAAATAGCTAAGAAATAAGGAGATGGAGCTTTTGGAAATGGAAGGTGTCAGGAGATGGAGGAAGGGGAGGCGGCGGCGTGAGAGGCATGACGAAGCCGCGTCTGCACGCGCGCCATCCGCTGCAGAAGCCGGTGCCGCCGGGACCGCGAAAGCCCGCGCCCGCCGCCCGCCGCCCGCCGCCCCGGGCTCACCTTCCTCAGCGCCTCGTGCAGCGCGCTGAGCACGTACAGGAGGAACTGCGCGTCCTGCTGCGTCCTCCTGGTGAAGGCGGGGTGCAGGCGGCCGAGCGCGGCCCGGAACCCCTCTGGGGACACGCACTCGGCGTCGCCCAGCCACATGTCGGTCAGCAGGCGGGCGAGGGCCTTGGCCTCCTCGCTGCAGCTCCTGGGCGGGCGAGGGAGGAGGGAGGACGCTGAGCGCGGGCGCGTCGCCTCACCCCGAGCCCGATTTTGCACCCGCCGGCCCCGCCCCGCCCCGCCCCGCCGGCCCCGCCCCGCCGGCCCCGCCCCGCCGGCCCCGCC
>PVIC010037958.1:0-17825 GCA_004025085.1 Thryonomys swinderianus | reverse complement strand
ACCGCTCCTGTGATGGACTCTTCAGCATCACAGCAACTAAAGGTACAACCCTTTCAGAAGGGTGTTCTTTTCTTGGGATGCTACGTGGTGTTGGATTCAGAGCTGGTCCTCACGGTCAGGTTAGGAAGCCAGAGTCAGGTAGCTTTATACACACCCCAGAAATCTGACAGATGAACCAACACATGGAGTTCGACCTGGCCCATGACAATAAGCTCTTTGATGTTTACATCACCTTACATCTCCCAGGGCCTGGGAGGTAGATCAGTGGCACCATGTCTGCCTGGCAAGGGCAAGGTCCTGAGTTTGATCCCCAGTACCAAAATAAAAGTGCTTTCTCCTACCCCAAGTTCCTGAAATGCTTTGTCAAATCATAAGGATGTCAAAATTCCTTAAGATAGGCAAAAGAGGAATTATGAATGCATGAAAAAATATTCTGATCAAGTATCTCACAATTTCTTCATCAGTGCTCATGAGCTATTACTTTCCTTCTGATGCCCAGTGATTTCATATTTCAGTGTAATAAAGTGGACACAACATCTCTGTGAGCCATACCTATGGGTTCTCAGACATTTAAGAAAAAAGAACCTAGATGCAAATGTAATATTTGTAGGGTGCTAAATATATGACTATTAGGAAACATCTAAATAGGTGCAGTGTGCTGCTGGCTCAGGAGACTATCTAAAGAAATAGCACTTGAATGCCTTTGTAAAAACACTGAGCTCAAAGTTCAAATAGCTGAAGTTCCAAGTATTACTCTTACCAAAATTCCTGATGCTAAGATTAAATAAACAGACTCATGAGTTTGACACGTCAGCAAGTTCCACTTTCTCCAGTTAGCATGGGCTGTGCAGTGGCTAATCTTTCTGTCTTTTCCTTGGGATTCTCTATTTCTTTGAAGGCTACTTTGCATATTAGTAAACTGGTACTCCATTACGTAGCTTACACCTGGCATGTGACACAGGAAGACTAACCTAACCATCACCATCACAGTTTTATAGCAATGGACCTTTTTTTTTTTTAACCAAAATGCCAAAGCAACATGAAGAAGGGCACTTTATGGTGAATACATCTCTTTAGCCCTACCCCACTGCAAATCAAACTTGGGGGAGCCCAGTAGTACCTTTGTGACAGACAGTTCCTTGGATTTAGACTCAAACAGGTGCTCCAGTCTGGAAGTGTCCACCTTAATGGGTTCCAGTTTTGACCACAGGAATTCTCTGCAACGGCGGTTGTTCTTACACGGCCAATCAAAAGGCCGGACTTCATTCCAGAACAGACGGATAGTCTTCTTTTTCTTAGTGAACGTGGGCTGACCCCTGGATACCTGGGACCACCCTAAGCCCTGAGGAGCATTGAATGCTGGAGGAGGAGGAGCCAATAAATTACCAGGGATAGGAGGAGGAGGCACGCTGTCCAACAGGGGTGGAGGGGGTGGAGGTGGCAAACCCAGAAAGGTGGGTGGGGGTGGAGGAGGTGGCCCTGGAGCCTCCCTGGGACCCAGATCCACATCCAGGACATCGATGTCATCTTCCTCCCCCAGGTCAGTGAAATCCATGTCTTGGATTTTGAGCTCCCTTGGATTGGCCATAAGCTGGTCCCAGATATAATCGGACTCAGTCTTCAGCTGAGAAGGGGCTGTCTCCGAGACTTTGTCACTGGACTCATCATCAGGAGAGACGGAACTTCTGCCCAGGTCCCCGCTGTTGAATTTCTCTGCAAATGCTTTGACACTGCCCCGGTTGTCCAGACAGCCTACATCCACCCTCCGGACGCTCTCCTCCGGGGCCTGAGCGTTGGCCTGCAAGGTGGATATCCTGGTGGCCAGGCTGGCCACTGTGTCCAGCTCCTGCTCAGTCCTCCTGGTCTCACCCTCACCTTTCTCCTCATCATCCGTGGACTTTCTGTTATGGGCATACAGCATGTCCAGCATGAACCGTTTGTTGGTGAGGATGTCGCCGCACTGTCCATTTACACCCACATCCTGAAGGCCTGGGGACCACAACCCTGAAAGGGCACGGGAGGAAGACAATGAGAAAGTTGCAAGAGGTTGGCAATTCTGTGAACTGATTAGGATAGTGAAAGGCTGAACACACAACGAGGACTGCAGAGAAGACCCTGAAAGGAAGTAATCAAAGCAGCTGATGACCTGCTCTAGTACTGAACTCTTCCTGGATCCCACCCGAACTCACAGGAGAAAATTTCCTCCATCCCATAGCAGCCAGTCAGGAGCCACCCTGACATGAGTAATTAAGAACTAGATCTCTGTCCCAGCCAGACAAGAGGAGGCAAGGAAGCAACTCCCCGGTTCAGGGCATATATTGGAAGGGCTGGGTGTCTACCTTTCTCTGCAGCCTCAATCTTGAAATCACACAAGCCACACCACTGGCTGCACTTTAAGTGTGTGGTAACTCATCTCCAAGAAGCTTAATGCCTTTACTGACTTTCCACATACCTCCTCTCTCTTCCAACTTACCTGGCCGTCTCATACCCGTGAGTATGTAAAAGCGTCTCCCAACACACAGCCCAGAAGAAGTCTCCCAGAGCTCTACTCCTCATCTGGACCTGAAGCCCAGGACATGGCCTCTTCTGTGCCTCCCACAAACTGTCCCTCCTAGCAGAGCTCAGCCACACTGTTGGGGCAGGAGGAAACCACTGGAGTAGTTTTGTGCTGCATAGCCTGTCCCTTTCTCATTCAAATAAAACAGAAAAACTGTACAATTTCTCCAATCTTAAAGAAAGTAGACTCTCTCAACCCCACTCATATCTCTAATTATCACCCAATTTTCCTCCTTTCCTTTTTTTTTTTTTTGCTTTTTGAGACAGGGTCTCACTTTGTAGTTCAGGCTGGCCCTGAGCTCACTATGGTGCCCAGGCAAGCTGCCGCGAACTCAGCAATCCTCCTGTCTCTGCCTCCCGAGTGCTGGGATTACAGGCGTGAGCCACCATGTCCGGCATTGTGGTATGTGGCGTTGATTGTTGGTGGGCGTGTCTCCACACCCAGCATTATATGTGGTTACCAGGGATCGAACTCAGGACCTTGTGCTTGCGAGGCAGGTGCCAGAACCACTGAGCTAACCCTCCGGCCCTTCCTCCTTTCCTTTAAGGTAAAGCTATTTGTAAATGTAATTTTGCTCAATGCCTCTAACTGTTCTCTTTATTTTCTCTAGAATTCAATCAAATGGAATTTTTTCTCCCACCTCCTCCAAACCCGCTTCTTTCCATGGCATTAACTTTTACTCAGCTCTAGTCTCGGCTGATTGTGGCCTCAACCTTCAGACACATCTCCCAGGATATCACACTCACTTGGTCTGTTTCTTCTTTCCTGGCTGCTTCTTCCCACTCTTCTTTCTGGTTCCTCCTTACCCCTAATTTTACACTCTTTGGACCTCTTTTATCCATCCCCATCCATTCCTGTAGTCATTACATTATCTAGCCTCAGACTTTAAGTACCACCCAACTCTCAACAAACCTGCTTCTCCTGCCATTGTTTGCTATTGCACCTGAGGATATTTCATGTGCCCTGCTGACAATTCTAAAAACTCTGGATTATAAAGTACTATAGGAAAATGTAATGGAGGCTTTGAACAAGTATCTCACACCATGCTATAAAGTGGAACACATGAAACAAGGAAAAATGATATCGCCCAGGAACAAAGGCAAGTCTCTTTTAAACCCTACAAATCTCTTTTTGATAACAGACACGACATTAGAAATAAGATTGGGAATAACTTTTAACAAAATTACTTTGTGACTTAACTGAGAATAATTTGAAAAGCAACAGCTTTTCAGAGCTGCCCTGACTTAGCTGCCTAAGGTGCCTGTGAGGAGTGAAATATTTTTAGGAATCAATAATCAACAGCAAATAAAAAAGATCAAATCTTTTTACAACACTGGAGTGAAGCAAAAAAAAAAAAATCACTGTGAACCCCTGATTCCTGAGTCTGTAAACTTGGACACCATCCACTTTTGATAGAAAGTCAATGGTTATTCACTGGGAACAGAGTCTCCATTTTTGGAAAGTTGTACTTATTTGGAAGAATACTGTGCAATCCAATCCAAGAAAGTTCTGTTCCTTGTCTTATTTTCACTAATCCAACTTGCTGATATGTTTTAGGCTTGCTAAACCCAGATACGATGAATAATTCTTAAAGCTCTTCAAAATACATAAAACATGATTTCAGACCAAACTGATCAAGAAGACTTATTCTTTACATTGTACTTTGACCATAATTCTACCAAATGTGAATAATATTAGCAGAGTTTGGGAGACTGACTATAATTTGACTTTGAAAGAAATTAAGTAAACATAAGTATATGTGATACTTGGCACATGCACCTTCAACCAAAGACACAGGATTTTCAGTGCAATAATTTTTAAGATACAAACTAATAAAATCTTTCAGCCCTTTATGGCATGATAGTGGCTAGTAATATAAAATATACAGTCTAAAAGTATATCCTAATTGGGAAAAACTAAAATACTATTTTGGACTAAGCTGTTGATGATAGATATAATAGGAGACTTAATGATTTTGTTCATTCATTCTCTTTTCATTTACTTGTGTATGATTCAGAGACAATAGAATTTTTCCATCTGGAAATGATCAGGCTAAGCATAGGCCATGGCACTGGCTAGCAAGTCCTTATGATGCCTTGGGACTTGAGTGTGTCCCCAGTGCATGTAGCTTAAGGAAGGTAGCCCACAAGCTTGGATTCAGTGGGTGAGGACTGTTATTAAGGAAGGCAGCATTGTACCACCCTAACGGGAGACATGTCATGTGTGAGAAAATCTAACCCTGTGGTGTTGCAGGTGGTTCAAATCATTTACAGTTTCCATAACCTTCAGTGTCACCTTGCTAAGCCTATAATCTAGCTTTCCCCTTAGTCCCTAGTCACAAGTAGACTGAAAGAATATCAGGTATAAAGCTGAAAGCTTATGATTCCATAAGGAAAAGCAAGTACATCACACTAAAAAATAAAGTGGTCCTAAGTGTAATGTGTGAAATGCTTTAAATTTCGTATATTTTAGTTTAATATATCAACCTGATTTTAATACACTGTGAAATACACCATTTTTGAAGTAGTAATTAATAAATCTATTGTGGTCTGAAAGGTTCAGTTATCACATGTTAACATACTCTATTAAAAAATTTTAAGGGAGTCGATGACCACATGCTAACTCTAAGCTTAAATCAGAAACTGAAAATGGCTACATGTATTATAAATAACAAAACAAATAGAGGAAAAAGAGTTTCTGGGCTTATTCCTCAGGAAAGTCCTCATTATCTGGCCCCTTTTGGCACCGTGCAAGTGGGTGATGTAATAGCATGGCAGAGTTTGGGGGCGGCCCCTCTCTGGACAGAGGCTGTGGCCCACATTCCTCACTCTTGGCCGAGCAGGTCACCTCGAAGGCCGTCTGCACAGGCTCTACAGCAAACCAGGGGGCCCTAAAGTGCTGATGAGAAAGGGGCTTATTTACCAGCTTCCCGGTCCCTGGAGAGCTTGTCCTCTTTCTCCTCTCTTTCCAATGTGCTGCTGGAGGACGAGATGCTGGAGGCGGAGCAGTTGTCCCTCTCGTTCACCTCTTCGTTCTGCCTCTCTTTTTCACTGAGGGAGACTCTGTCCTCTGGCTCTTGCTCCAGGGCCTCCTCCCCTTCGTTTTCTGCTTGCCTTTGGGCACAGGCTACGTCCTGGTCGGCTTCATTGGCAACCTGTGCTGCCTCGGTATTCCCGGCACTCACTGCTGGAGACAAGAATGCAGGTGACGTTGACAACAGGGTTTTCCTGGGCGTCTCAAAATTGGAAAAAATGGATATAAAGTTATTCTCTGTCTTGCTGTGTGCTGGGCAGAAGCCTAAAGATGGCTCCCAAGATTCCCACTCCCCAGCACTGTTGTGAATGGGATGTGCAGGTGAGGTGAAAGTCCTAAATCATCTGATTTTAAATTATCGAGATTAATGAGGTGGGTCCAATTCAGTCTGATGAACCTTTTATAATCAGAGTTTTACAATTAGTAACAGAAAAGGAAGTTAAAGAAAAGAGAGATTATGAGCATGAGAGGGATCTCACATATCCTGCTGGCTTTCAAGGTGGGGGGCCCATGAGACTGGAATGTGGAGGGTCACGGGTATCTGAGAACAAATTCCCGCTGACGGTCAATAGGGAACAGAGACCTCAGCTCTAATAATGCAAGGAATTGGGTTGTGCCAATACTTGGCATGAGCCTGGGGGTAGACTCTTCCCAGGACCCATCAGAGTCCAGTCTGCCACAAGCTTGGTTCCAGCCTAGTTCCACCTACGGCCAAGAAGTAGGTTGGGGTATGCTAGAGCCCTGACCAAGGGTGAGCCTGAGACAATAAAGAGGAGTTATTTTCCATCACTGTGTTTGTGGTCATTTGTTCTGCAGTAAGAAAAGACTAATACATGGTCTGTGTCACAGAGAGAATAAGAAAACACAGTGAGCCACGGTGACTAGTAGCCTAATATCTTATAAAATTAGTGGCTAGCCCAATAAATCCTACCACTCTTTTATGGGATATGTTTGCTCATAATGTAAAGTTAGTCCTTGATTTTGAAAACTACTTAAAAGAATCACTCAGGGACATAGGATTATCTGTAAACCTATCAAGTTTTGATTTGATCCTCATTCCTAGCAAAAATGTTCATGTTCTCATTTGGGTGCTGTTGTAAGGAACAAGGAAATGATGCTTCTAACTTTTACCTGTTTTTTCTGGGCAAAGATCTAGTTGTTTATTGTGGATGGGCAGCAAAATGATTGAGAATTCAGAAACTATGAGCCAATTGCTATGTACCATGTACTGCCATAGCCAACTATGAGCCATGTACGGGCAAGATAAGGATGGATTACTCTTGAGGTGTTACCCTAAGCAACAGGGCCACAATTCTGGCAGTGTGCACCAAGAGCCAGAGCCCTAGCAAACACTGCCTGGGATGATAGACAAAATCAGGCAGCATCCACATGTAGCAGGAATGGAAAGGGACCCACTGAGACCTCACAGGAGCAAGAAGATCAGGCAGCTTTCCTTGTGGAAGCATCCATCCTGCTGGCTTGAGGGGCCATAGGATATGCAGGGCCTTTCAGGGAGCTAGGCTCCATTACTACCCTGGAGGAGGAACACTTGAGCCTCACTGGGTAGGGGGTCCAGCTGCCTTCAGGTTCCCAGCAGGAAATTACTCTGCCAGGACTCACTTCTTCCTAGCAGCACAAGAGGCAGGGAACTCGGTAGGGAGGGAAGCCATGCAGAGGAGGAGATGCAACCTTTCCCGGAATTCCTGCAGGGTTTCCAAACACAAAATCCCATAGTGTCCTTCAGGTAGGGATTGGAGTGGAGAAGAAAAGGTCACTCTACCTGTCTGGGTTTGATTTCACCTGTGCTGCTTTTGCTATGGACCATGGCCTAACACAGAAACTTGCTTCTCAGGAGCCCGGGGGAGGAGACAGAGGAGCACAGGTCTGCCACTGTGTAAAGGCTGTCCCTGCAGGACAGATTTCCCAAGCAGGTGACATGAGGGCATAGCTTTCAGACGTGCTGGCTGATAGCAGCAGCAGAAAGCCAGGCAGTGCACCACGATGAGCCCACATTCCTGAGATGAGGCAGGCCATACCCTTTTTCTTAAAAACAAAACCTGGGCCACAAAATGGGAGTGAACATGCCTTTTGGAAAATTCCCTTTGGAGAGAAATAATTTTTATGGTAGTTTCTTTTTTATTTGATAATAGAATCTTTAGCAAACAGATACAAAACCTAAATAGTTTTACAAGCATGGAAAAAGCTGAGCTTTAGCAATGGCAGCATCATCATCTGGTTGACAGAAAGCTTACGTGCTTGCACATACTTAATTCAGACTAGCCACATCAAAACCAACATGTGTTTCCCACAGGCCAGCATGTGGCATGCAGTGGAGTTTTCACTGGCAAGCATCTGGGGAACACTGGTATGGCTGCCTCCCTGGTGGCACCGTCTCTGGCAGGGAGACCAAGTCCTCACCATGCTCTGGAGGTTGGGCGGGAAGAGTTAGGAGGATCTGAGACTGCCGGCTGCTTGAGTTTAGCCTCCATAGACCCACTGCTATTCTCATTCCACTTAATACATGGGACTCGAGCAGCGACTTTCCCCCTGACTGGCCAAAGGGCTGCCTGGATAGGTCTGGTAAGGACATTAAAAAATGCTGCAGAAGTCTCATATAGTACAATCTCATCCTGATAGTTTTGAGCCTAACTTCACGGAGTTAGACATTTAAATGTGTGAGTGCCAACACTGGGGTGATTTCTTTTGCTCATGATTAGCCAGGGAGAGTTGTCTCCAGAGCTTCCTCCTGCCTGGAACACATGACTCAGTGTTTGTAAGTTGTGACTGCAACACTGTGGCATGTAAGGCTATCCTAACAACGAACGAGCCAAACAGTGGTCATTCATGTTCAAATCAAGCAAATAAGCAAGGATTGAGAGTAAGGGTGATAAACGAGAGCAAACATGGATAGGGCTTTGTTCCTGAGTAGCCCATGCTAAGGCAACACTGAGCCCTCAACCTCACATATAACCCTGCTTTCAGAGAGCTCACTGTGTGGCTAGGGACACAGGACAAAAAACCCACCAGTAGGGGTCACACTGGTGTGAGTAGGGAGGGCATTGGATAGTAAAGGGGAACGAGGACAGAGCAGTCTGACTGCGGGATAGAGCCCTTCTCTGTCTTAAACTCAGGGATAAGGGACCCAGGTCTGTGTCTAACCACTCTCAGTGAGCCCCACAGAGTTCTGAGTCCAGTGTTGACTTACAAAATTCTTGTCAACAGGAAGCATGCAGCAAGCCCCAAGAGTGACTCTATAGCACATTCTAGAATGTTCTTCTATTCTTCCCCCTCTCTTTCATCAGGACTTCCCTTG
Organism: Thryonomys swinderianus; assembly: GCA_004025085.1. Lineage (NCBI taxonomy): Eukaryota > Metazoa > Chordata > Mammalia > Rodentia > Thryonomyidae > Thryonomys > Thryonomys swinderianus. The sequence goes on along the minus strand of PVIC010037958.1, from coordinate 8,922 downwards.
CTGGCACCCTTTCCACATATGCACAACCATTCCTTTTGAGTCACTATCCCTAAGTCAGGCCTTCTGCCTTGTGGACAGATTCAGGAAAAGTATCACCTATCCTCAGAACCTTCAGGAAACAGAAGGAATCATGTTAAGCCTGTAGTCTAATTGGGGCTGAGCTCTTAGTCAACAACTAGGGGTGAAAATAGGTTTTACAACTCCCAGATGCAGCTAGTCCTGGCAGTGAATGTGCCTCTGTCTGGCCCAACAGTGGTGTCACAGGCAGACTTGGTTCTGGCATCATGGAGGATGCAGAGGCAGAGAGAAAAGACCCTAAACACCCCCCACTGAATCACATAGGCAGGTAGGGGAGCCCTACCTCCAGTGGACACTGGGAAACCCCAGCTTCTCAGCTCTCATCACATACCATCACAAATATTTATCATGTGATGCATGTTCTCAGATATAAAGCATTGTGTATATAAAGCATTGTGTATATAAAGCCTGGCAAAGTGGGGAAGGGTGTGTCATGAGGCTTAGGATCTGCCATGTCTCTAAGCAAAAGGACACATACACAGAGTCTCCAAGTACGAGAAGGAGTTAAAGGGCAGAGATAATAGTAGCCATGAGAAAATGCTGAGCAGAGAGAAACCTGGAGAATACAGGTAGGAAGTGAGAGTCTAGTGTGACTACAGCTCAGTGAGCCAGGGGAGTTGGACAGTGTCTGGGGCCATGACAGCAGACCTGTGTGTTGAGATAAGGAACAGAAACATTACTCTAAGAACAGTGATGGCTGCTTCAGTGAGAGACACAGAATATCACCTGAGAGGACCCCTGTCTTCACCTTTTACAGGTGAAGCATGCTTTCTGCTAGGGAGAGCTTGGGTGTGCCCATGAGCTACAGGTGAGCACTACTGGTTACTGTGGAATAAACAGGCCAGGAAGCAGCCTCTCCAGACAATGATGGAGGAGGAGGAGGAGGAGGAGGAGGAGAAGAGGAAGGAAGAGGAGGAGGAGAAGAAGAGGAAATGAAAATCAATCAAGACAGCTCAGGAGAGAGAACAAATAGGAGTGCAGACCCACATGGATAAGGGGTCAAGACCTGGACACTGTTGGGAAGCTTCCCCTTCCAGAGAGCACTGGGGGAGGAAATGGGTTCCCATGCCAGAAGAGCATGAATGGTCACTGGGCAGTTTACATAAGTCATCCTCTGCAGTCCTCACTTCCTCTCCTGAGGGTCTCTGTGAGGACCCCAGAAAGCCCAGGTCAACAGAGAACAGCCAAGGGTCATGCCAACATGATCAGGGATCTCCTTGCTACTATGTACCTTTAAGGATCACACAACAGTGTCTCCCTGAGGCAGGGTTAGGAGCGACAACAAACCCTGGAGGACAGGAACCCCCAGGGCCCCATGATTTTCCGTAAGGATTCAGGCTGGTGCCCAGCAAACTTTCTGCTGGTGGAGTGTGAGTGTGGAATTGAAAGGAGGACATGGCAAAGAGGGCTTGGCACCACTCAAGGAGTCCAAAGTCAGAGTCTGTCTTCCTGGACCAGAGCCTGAGAGTGCAGACAGATGGGCTCAGCATCGCCAGAATGCACTTAGCAAAGATCAGAAAAATGTATCTGGCCCGAATTACACTGACCTGATTCAACGGGCTTTAAGCTAGATTTTTAAGGTTAAGGAGAAGAATATAAGAGGAGGACATAAATCAAATTTAAACTAATTAAAAATATATGAGAATAGATTATTTATGCAAAGCAGAAGAAATAATAGGAAGGAGGAAGTCCATGTGGGAAATCAAGTCATCACTATTTCCTGAAGAAGGACCCAGAATCAGAACGCTGCCGCTAAAAGGAAGTATTTACCCCTGGAGAAAGATATTACAGGAGTAAAAGGGATAGGAAACCAAGACAGGAGAAGAGAAAGAAGAGAACCAAGGGAAAGAGGAAGAAGTAGCCAGAAAGCGGAAGCCCTAAGGCTGTCAACTAGCTCCCCCCCATTCCAAAATCGGCCGTGGCACACATTCACTCCTAGCATTTTATTCTTTGTCCCTCCAGAGGCCCAAGGCCACCTTCTCAATTGGCTCCTAAAACGATGCAGGCTGTCAGGTGTCCTAAGTTACAGCATATGGAGTACTTCTTCCACACAGGACCTCATCCTGTCTAGTTTCCACACCTCCACTATAAAGGATTGATGTCTCCATGTGGGAAATGAGGACCCATATTCAGAGAATAAGCAACTTCCTAGGGCTGCACAGTAGACTGGATACTCTTAGGCTACTCTTATAGATAGGAGGCCTGAAAGGTGGGAACAGTGCTTCCGGCTTTCTCCAGCCGCTTTCTCCGGGTGCTTTGCCACCTGTGGTAGCTGTCTCCTACCTCTGCAAACAGCCCCACTGAACATGTCGTTCACCCTCTGAATATGTGCCATCTACTTCTGCCACAGGCTCATCCTCAAACAAGCCCATGGCTCATGGCTGGGACTGGCACCCAGACTAGCCTACTTGAGGTCCCTTTCTGTTAATTACAGTGTAGGCACCATACAGTGCCTTGTATGGTGGTGAGGTAAGCTGTAGAGGATAACTGTATAGTCATTTCTGAAAAGTAATGCAGCAACATAATGGTAACATGGCCTTTCTAAGTTTGCTCTCATCAATGTCCCTGACAGCTGAGTCCAGCATGTCCACCTGGGATCTCCTGTCATGCAACAACTCTTCAAAGAATAAATTATTAGTAGAAAGACCTGAAGTTAGTAAGCCTTTGGGTGGCTTCAATCAGTTTTTGTCTATGTTAGTGTTTTGACAACTTTGTCAGGACTTGGCTTTCTGGCAGATCTTATGAAACTAGGGGCTGGGCCAGCCAGTTCTATGATAGTTACTCCAAACTGTGTAGGTTCCAGAGACCTCCCTGGTTCAGAACTAATAAGTAACACCATCAGCTTTAGACTTGTGGTTTAATCACATAAATCTGAGAAAGGTCCCGAGAGAAAAAGACTCACGACTTTGAAGATTCTTTAGACTTTGCCTTTGGTGTTAGGCCAGGTCTTGCTAAGCTGCTAAGATTTATCTAAAGCAGGCTTTCTCAGCATTGGCTCCACAGGCATTTGGGGCCGAGTAATTCCATATTGTGGGGCTGTCCTGTGCTTTGCAGGATGTTTAGCATCCAGTCCCATCTGTCTCCCACCATAGTGACAACACAAGGATATTTCCAGACACTACCAAATGTCCCTGGAGAGGAAAATTATCCCTGGTTGAAAATCTCTTCTCATGGCAATAGTTTCATTAGAATGAGTACAAAATCAGCTGCAAAAACTTTACAAAAGAAACATGTCACCACTGGAAAACTACTGATTCAACAGTTAATTAATTTGCGTGCCTCTAAAACAAAGCCCATCCTTTGCTTCACACTTTAGAGTTAAGACTATCTAAACAAGTTTAGGTCTAAATTATCTCTTGAGTCCCTTTAGAAAGTGACACTATATAGGTCCTAGAACCACTCTCCATTGTTCAACCAACCAAAGTTTTCATTTAGTGTCAGTAGACTCCCTAAGGGTCTGGGCTTATGCTCATGGGCCATGTTAACCCCAAGTCTGAATCTGTAAACTCCCAAACCACAGTTGATGTCACATGTTATTCATGCTAGAAGAGGCAAATGGGAATCAAGAATGAAACCGCTATTACAATTATAACCACTCTTACAATCATCCTTCTCATTATGCTTCTGATTGAGTTCACTTGGGCACATGTGTATGACATAACTAGTTTCATGTATAGAAGAAAAATGCAGCAGCCAATTTCAGGCTCAATTACTGTGATCTTAACAACATATATCCTACTTTATATTGTGACCAGAAAGTGAAAAGCAGTTTAAGGTTACTGGTTTATTTACTACAGCATCATTATCTTAAGAATAAATCACAAGAATCAAAATACCAATCTTATGTTATGAAGTCTTCCATCTACCAGAAGCAAAATTCATTCATTCAATAAAAATTGAGGCCTATCATAGGCACTGTGCTATAGCACAGGAAATTCAGAGGTGCAAAAATATCTTCCCTAGAGTATTTCCCAGGCTGAAAATTTGTATTAAGTTATAGCCAAGGGATATTATAGGACCAAAATAACTAGTAGTTAAAAAAAAGTATCAGCTCTTTCTGCTAGTGGGTTCTGATTAAACTCAAGCAAAACCAGCTGGCTGAGATTGGGATACAGGTAGAAACTCCTCTTTTAAATATTCATCACAAAGAGTTAACCCTTCTTGACTTGTGCCTAGTCACTAGTGGGTGTGGTTTTTTCTACTTACATGAAGGAGACCAAGAGCCCTGAGAACCAGCTATCCCATTCATTCTACCATGTGAGGAAACAGTGAGAAGGCCCCATCTATGAACCAGACACCAAACATCCAGCTATCTTGATCTTGCACTGTCCATCCTTAAGAACTATGAAAAATAAATGCTGTTTTTAAGCCCATCCAATTTGTAGCATTTTCCCATAAAAGCCAAACTGATGAAGGCATAGGGTTTTTTTTTTTTTTTTTTTTTTTGAGACAGAGTCTTGCTTTTGTAGCTCAGGCTGGCCCTGAGCTCACTATGTAGCCCAGGCAAGCCTTGAACTCAGCAATCCTCCTGTCTCTGCTTTCCCAGTGCTGGGATTACAGGAGTGAGCCACCATGCCTGGCACAGGGTTATTTTTAAAAAATGATTATGTAAATAACTAGAAATTTGTAGTTAGGTATCAGAAACACATGACCCAAGTATGCCAGTTCTCTGCAAAAGTTTCCTCCAATTAGGCTATCATCATGATAGAGTGGTCTGTAAAGTCAAAGGGGTCCTCCCATCTGTGGCCCATGTAATACATTTTTTCTGGTTAAAGGAGATATAACTGTCTTGGTAGATTAATGTGTCTGCTTTTTTTTTTTCCTGTTGTTCATTCACAGACTCATAAAACTTCTACTGAATGCCTATTTTGTTCCAAAAAAGGATGAGTACAGGCACAGGGCTTCCTTGGGCAGAATGAAAAAAAAATGGGAGAGAACCCATTATGACACAATGAGAAAAGCCTTGTATCCTAACTATGCTCGATACTCTGGTTTCTCTTCAGATCGTATAAATCTTTCGCCTTTTACTAACTATGCTCGAGGTGCAAAGGAATCACAAGAGAAGACCCAAAGGAGTCCTGGAGAACAGAAGATGCTTCAGCTAGTTGAATGAGAGTCCAGCAGGTGCTGGAGAGGCTTGTTCAGAGGCTTGCCTAACAGAACATGGTCCTTTTCAGGAACTAACTGGTCTATTGTGAAGAGAAACACATGAGGTTGTTGTACTGATATGACTGGGAGGGACAGAAAAATACAGGATCCTGAAGGGCATCTAAGTGCTAAACTTACACTATAGATTACGGACAGCCATAAGAGGATGTTCTTGTGAAGCAGTAAATATTCAAAGGGAAATGGGGTTTAGGAGTAATAAGGGGAAAGAAAAAAAGTGATGGTTAAAAAAAAAGGAAACAAAATTTATGTATATAGGGCTGGGGGTTGTAGGGTGGGTATAGGAAGGAGAAAAATGAGAATTAAGTCATGTCATATACTGGTACAAATTCTCAGTGTTGAGTGTGACTGTGATGTGTATATATAATTTACCAATAAAGATTCAAAATTTTTTAAAAAAACTGTAGTTGTGCTGGGCATGGTGGCTCACGCCTGTAATCCCAACACTCGGGAGGCAGAGACAGGAGAACTGCTGAGTTCAAGGCTTGCCTCCTCTATATAGTGAGCTGAGGGCCAGCCTGAACTACAAAGTGAGACCCTGTCTCAAAAAAAAAAAAAAAAAAGCTGTACTTGTAACTTTGTCTGCTAAGAAGAACCTGGAGGAAGTGAGGGCTATTAGAAGCAACTGAAATGGTCCAGAAGGGAAATGGTTAAGGCAAGGACTAAATTACTGGAGATGGAAAGGGAAGAGAGGTTAGAGAGTGAAGAACTCAACAAACTCTTGGTGAGTGGGTGTAGAGTGAATATTGAGGGAGCAACAAAAATTTATACATAGGTTTTTGGCTTTAGTGCCTGACCCAAAAGAGGTGGCCTTTCCAGATAAAGACTAGCAGGTAGGGTAGCAGCTTATGCATGAGAAACAGGGAACCTTTTCATCTGACTGCTTCTCAGGCTGGTGTCTGGCAAGTCCAAGGATCTGAGGGACATTCAGAGGGAAATGTGTGAAGAAGCTGGAAATACTTGACCTGGGCCCAAGAGGGTCATACCCAGAGACATGGACCTGGCAGTTTTTGACATATGCAAGTAGCTATAAAACAAGGGTGGGTAAGTGAGGGTCTCGGGAGAAGGTACAGTATGAAAAGAGGGAGGCCAGGGAGGAGCTCTGGAAAGCTCCACAACTTGGGGGAGAGGCAGAAAGAGTCAGAAGACTACAGCAAAACTAGGAGAAAGACGAAATGATTAGTACTGGAGATGATACAAAAAGCATGGAACACATTTATTCTGGAGGCTGTCTGGAGGATGAAGAGGCTCCAAACACGGTTGGATCCAAAATGTCAACAGAAAGCTACTGCAACTTCCCAATGTATCTTGCAGCTTGCTCCAAGGAATTCTACCTTCAAAAGGCTCCACAGATGCATGCAGGTGCAGAGGCAGCCATAGCACCCCTCAGGGTCTCTGAACCCAGGCCACTGAGAAACCAGTGTCTGCTTACTGGCTAATATACTGCAGATATTGCATCATTTCCTATAAATGTATCACAGGGTGAATGGGGGAAGGGCAGGGATGCCACAAGGAAAGGAGGAATGGTGGGGATGGTGGAGATGGTACAGTGCTAAGATCCTGAGGTCAGGCAAGGTTGCTAAAAGCCTGCTGTCACTGTTGTTTGCTATGTCCCAGATCTCAGTCATTGCCTGGAAATCCAAAGTCCTCAAGACTTAATAATTCCCCTTGTTCTGGTGTATGGAGCCTGCTGACTGTACCTGGGTGCACTGACTCAGGTTTCCTGTTTGAAAGGCACTGATGTGTCATCCGCCAATAAGCCAGGCTCCCTGTGGGCAGTTCCTGATATTACTTTCTTTGTTAAACAACAAGTATATTAATCACTGCTGAAAATTTTAATTTTGACTACAGACCTTAGAATACAAATTTGATAGTAGAAGTTGGCTTCAAATCGTTATAATTAATGTTGGGAAGCAACTGTGTAAGGCTCTCCCATGTGTTGCAGTCTCACAAACAGAAGCACAAATGGTCTATGTTCTGCGTATCTTTCTAAGAAAGTATGCATGATGATGAACAGCCTTGAAAGGAGGAGCTGGTGTCCCCTCCAGAGCAAACGTTTGGTAGATTTACTGCCCACTGTAATGTCTCTCCGACAGGAGGGGAAGCAGACTTATTGCCCACCGGAAACAATTTGTAGCCTCTACCCACACTGTGTGCAAAGGTTTCTGTTCACATCACTGTAGGAGCTGAAACTGGGGAAATGGGACAAGAACTGACTCTCTGGCCACGACCACTGTTACTGGGTACAGCTTCTGAGAGATTTTGTCTAACTGATCATATGGCATCAAGTAGTAGCGGTCAGGTGAGCCACACAGAGACTAGGCCATCCTGCATTACACCACACCAAGGAATCAAGTTTCCTGCCAATTCATGCAACACCGGAGTGGAAGTGTCCAAAAACTTTGTGTTAGCAAGTCAGTGTGCATGGAACTGACGACTGACAATATTCCACGGCTACTGTGCCAGGTGGAAACAAGGTGGCAGATGTTTCTGACTAGTGCTGTGAGGATTAGGTAGCCCCAGAGAGCACCTATGCCTGAAGGAGACTAACACACTGCACGAAGTAACAAAGGTACTAATGATAATCAGTGGATATCTCTATGAATAGTCATGATTCATTTAAACAGAATGAACATTTCATGGTATTACCGAATGTCTACCATTTTATTTTCCAGGTCTGAGAATTGAGAAGCTAAAGGGATTATCATACTTGCCAGTACTTTAAATGCCATGAAAGGAAATATTATTACACCATTGTGAGTAATTTTTTGTAAATGCCGCCAGCTAAATGCATGGCCACACAGGCCACATCTTATACCCTAAAGGCCAAAAACAAACATTTGGAAATACCTAGTGATCCAGTTACAAGTAGGAAAAGAAACTGCTGCTGAGCATATTTCCCCTGACACAAAATTAATAAAGTATGGCAAATATTTCAAGTATAATTGTAAAGTACCAATTCTGGGTGCAGTATGGGGGCTATTGAGCTAAAACAAGAGTAACCTCACCAGTACTGCCTTCATGTTGAGCCCAGTGAATGCTCACATACTGTGGAGAGCAGATTCTTTCCATGAAGAAGGGTCATTTCTCTTCACCTGGCCTCACAAGGGACTCACACCCATGAGGGCGGGACCAAGGGAGGGACCTAGTTCTACTTCTCTAGGGAAAGCAGTTCAAGAAAACGACACGCTGCATAGACTGCTGTCAACACCTAGTTTTCAGGTGCTTAGTACAACTTCCTGTTTCCAGAATTAAGAATGAGTCTCTTCAAATGGTAACAGTAGGCTGGCTATTCACTTACTAGATAGGTACTCTGATGCAAACCTCCAAGACTCACTGAAAATAAAGGGAGGATGTCAAAGCAGTGGGTGAAGACAGATGCTCTGTTTATTTACCTACATTTTGGGCTGGCTGCTTGCATTAAATACAGAGCAGTATAAGTGAGAACACACAGTTGCCTTTTCCTCATTTGAGGCTGATAGTTTTACACATAGGGAAAATACTCAGACCATCACCACTCAGTCTAGGCAGCCATGGGACACACATCTGCTGTGAACCACAAGAGGGCCAGATGGAAAAACAATTCCAGCACACATTGACTGGACGGAGGGAGTTATTAGCATCATTTATACAAAAGTTACACAGGATTTACCAGGGAAGGGTGTTGGCTGAAAGATC
>PVIC010037957.1:0-17828 GCA_004025085.1 Thryonomys swinderianus | reverse complement strand
TATAGGCCTGCATCACAAAGCCCAGTTGATACTCATCATTAAGATCATAGTTTACATTAGAGTCCTCTGTATGTGTTATACATACTATGTGTTTTGACTATAGTATAAACAATGGTTTTACAGTCCTAAAAATATCTTAGCTTTGCCTATTCATGCACTATGTAAAAATAAAGACTCTAGGAAGTTCAGTTAGATAAGTGTAACTTTGAAGAAGAAATGCTACTGGCAAAAAAAGTAGACAATGAATAGTTGTATTAATTGGGCATGGTGGCATGCTCCTATAACCCCACACTTGGGAGGCTAAGGAAGAAGGAGGGCAAGTTCAAGGCTAGATTGTATTACATAGAAAAATCCTGTCACAAAAGAAAATGGGGGATGTAATAAATGATTTTAATTATTTTGTGTCTTTCTGTAGTTAACTTAGGAACAAATAAATGTAGTGATGACATTAATATAGATGGGGTAAAAGCTTAAGAAAGTGCCTGATTTTCTTAATCAAGATTTAAAAGTTTATATTATAATAATTACATGCACAAAAGTCCTGTCTCCTTTATCTTTACTGAGGACAATAATTTTCTATTCTTTTCCAGATCTTTTAGTTTATTTTGAAAATGATTATTTAGTTTAGAATTGTACTTCTTAGCACTGAGGGTGTAGCTGCATAGTAGAGCATATGTGAGGCCCTGAATCCAATCCACAGGGTTACACTGAAAAAAAGTATCTTATCTCTTATTCTATTTTAAAAATAACTTAAGAGAAAAAGGACAAGATACTTAAGGTTCTGAGTCCTATTGTACTTTTCACTTACCAGGTACAGGTGCAAGATTTTAGGCAATGTATTCATTCTATTATAAAGAACTCAGAGATTTTCCAAGTTAGCCAAATGTGGTTGCATGGTGGTGCACACTTGTAATCCCGCACTCAGAGGTTGAGGCAAGAGGATCACTGTGAATTCAAGGCCAGCCTCAACTACAGAGCCAGACCCTGACTCAAAAAAATAAAAAAGAAGAAAGATTTTATAAGTTAACTAAAAAAAAAACTAAACATAAGTACAAGTCTTTTTTATTTGTGCTAAAACCTCTCACCTTATCTGTTCTAGATCTTTGAGTGGTAAATCATCTAGTTTCTATCCAAAAGGAACTATCATGGCTGTGGCTTTTTCAAAAGATTTTCAAGAACTTTCACCCATCTCTATCTCCACTCCTCTAGTGTATCTACATTTGGGTCAAGAGCATATCTGCAGCCAATGGATACACGCCAGTATTTATACTGCCTAAAACCCAAAAAGGAGTTTGCAGAAAAAGCAGGCATAATTAAAGGAGTAACAGTAATCGGAAAATTGGATATAGTATGGAAAACAAATCTAGGTGAAAGGGGAAGGTTACAAACCAGCCAACTACAAAGAATGGTGAGTCTGAAAAATCTGTGGGAGTAGTGGTATGTGGTAAGGAGGCATTTAAAGCAATTTAAATGTTCTGTTACTAAAAATCTGAAGTGATTAATAGTCTCACTGATCTCTAGTTAGAGATGAGAGAAAAAATGTTCAAATGTTAATCTATCCTTATACTTTATTTTAAAACCAAACAACAGCTTATCAGTTATTTCTTCTTTTGGTAATTTGTTCTCACTATATCCTCAGTGGCAATAGGATTTTCTTTTTGCAAAGTCCTAAAATACTTGGACTTCCTGTGTTCACCTACAGCTTATACATTTCTTTTTTAATGTTAAACATCTGGTGCATCTCAAACTCTGGTGAGCTGCACTAACATATTGTGTAAGTAATGATGAAATATTTTACCTATTTCTTGTGCTACAGAGAATTTGCTTCAGGATTCTCCCTTTATGATGAATATTATCTGTTCTTACATACTCGAAAAAAATTTTTTTGAAACAGTGTCTCACTGTGTAATTCAGACTGGCCTTGGACTTACTATGTAGCCCAAACTGACCTCAAATTCATGGTAATCCTCCTGCCTCAGCTTTTGTAATATGAAATTACAAGTTGCACTCCCATGCCCAGCTCTAAAATCCATTTTATTCTTTTGAGCAGTAATTTTTTTAAAAAGATGATCATCACTGAGCATACTCTAAAATATCAATTAGTTATCCTGCCTTGGCTTATTCTAAGCCTTGCTGTTTCTACTCCCGTTCTTGCCCATGTCTTGTGATAAAATGCAATTTTCTTCCTGGCTTATTTCAAAATGACCTCCGTCTTTTTAGGCACTAATGGTGTCTGGTTACATTTATCCATGTAGAAGCTACATTACCACTGAAAGAAAAAAGCCCTTGGAGATTAGGTCCCCTAGAATATTTTTACTAATTACTGATAAGATTCATCTTAATTCTTTTCAAACTTGAATAATTATAACAAAACACTCCGGGTCTGCAGGGTGTTTCACAGATAGTAACAGAAAGAGGTTAGTCAGAATGAGGGAAAGGAAGAATGAATCAGAAGTATTTTCTTAAAACATTGACTTGCAGACCAATGTCTATTGAGTGAATGTGTTGATAGAAGATATTCTAATGAATATATTTTAACTGTGTTGCTTGTTTTCTTAGGCTCCAGGTTATGGAGATGTTAGGTTGTCATTGGAGACAATCCCAGACACTGTGAACCTGGAAGAGCCTTTCCACATTACTTGTAAAATAACAAATTGCAGGTAATGCCAGTGTTTGTAGATGGATATTCATCACTTCCAAAAAACCTTTTAAATCTTTTGAATGTCCTATGTGTTTTTAAATTTCCTCTAGTATATATTTTTTCTTTGATATTGTTGAAATACTCCAAAGTACATTGTGTCTGTAGATTACATATTTTTGAAAACCTATTCTAGGTATTTCCTGTACTTTTATTTCATTTATCATACCTTCTGTGTTAGATTTTAATTATTCACATTCAACAGAAGAGAAAGCCAACTCAGAGTAGAAAAGGTGGGGCCACAAATTGAAGCCATATGTGCATGATATCTAACTTCATGTTCTTTTCAGCATTTTACACTTCCTTCACACTTCAGATTACTAAAACATGAACTGATTCCTTTAGTATAGTAAACTGAAAATAGTAAGATAGATCTTTCGAGGACATTCATGTACCTGAGCTATATTTCATATTAAGAAGTCAAACCTTATGAATTTAACATATGGGATAGCATAGGTTAAAAAAAATTTTTTTTTTTTTTTTGCTTTTTTTTGAGACAGGGTCTCGCTTTGTAGTTCAGGCTCCCTGAGCTCACTATGGTGCCCAGGCAAGCCGCCGCGAACTCCGCAATCCTCCTGTCTCTGCCTCCCGAGTACTGGGATTACAGGCATGAGCCACCACGTCCGGCATTGTGGTATGCGGCGTTGATTGTTGGTGGGCGTGAATCTCCATGCCCAGCATTATATGTGGTTTCCGGGGATCGAACTCAGGACCCTGTGCTTGCGAGGCAGGCGCCGGAACCACTGAGCTAACCCTCCGGCCCTAGGCTAAAATTTTGATAGTAAAGGAAAAACATAATCTACCCCTTGCAAAGCAAAGAACACAGAATTTGAATTAAGGAACATCTACAATTAAATCCAAATCTCATCTATGACTTTTGCTAGTATTTGTATTATTATTTGATGTATAGTATTAGTTGGGGTATTCTGATACTATTGCAGTAATAAATCTCAACTGTGTGAATCTGTGGCCCTTTTAATTTTATATCCATTCCAACTTTTTGGCATTGGAGAAATAAACATTTATCCTCCACAATTACAGAAATACCTACTTCTGTTAAGCTACCTAGATAGTCCCAAGCACAGTCAATCCTCTGTGGTAGCAAATTTTAACTTAGTTTTTTTTTTTTTTTTTTTAGACAGGGTCTCGCTTTGTAGTTCAGGCTGGCCCTGAGCTCACTATGTAGCCCAGGCAAGCCTCAAACTCAGCAATCCTCCTTCCTCTGCCTCCTCAGTGCTGGGATTATAGGCGTGAGCCACCACGCCCAGCTTAATTTAGTTTTTGATAACGCTTACATATTGCTATAATTTTTTCTCTCTCCTTCAGTGGATTATGATTTATTCAAAAGAAGGGACATGACTTACTCAGCTTTGTAAAGGCAGCCCTGCAACATGAGAAAAGCTCACTAAATAAGCCATCTAAAGCAGATACAGTGCATCTACGTGTAGTCAGAAACTTTTTGTTGGCTTTTTTCATGTGTGGCAAATCTGTTTATTGCCCAAACGAAAATACACTATAAAATTTTAAAATTAATTTCTTTGATCATTCACTTTAACTTTTGGTGATTCGGGAAAGTTTCTAAACTGCCGGGGATGTAGCTTAGTGGTGCAGCACCTGCCTACTAAATGCAAGGCCCTGAGTTAAATTCCAGATACCAAAAAAAAGTTTCTAAAACCATCTTCAGTTTCCTCATCTGTGAGACACCACTTTCTAACAGACACATAGACACAAACATACATACATACAACATATTCAAAGCTTAATGCATTTTTATGGAACTTAATGAGAAAATTTATGTAGTGTGTCTAGTCTGTTTTGGCACATAACAGGTATTTCAAATGTTGTGTGAAAAGGCAATAAAGGGGCCGGAGATTGAGCTCAGTGGTTCCGGTGCCTGCCTAGCAAGCAAGGTCTTGAGTTTAATCCCCGGTAACCACATACAACACCAGACGTAGTGACTCATTCCCACCAGCAATCAGTACTGCACACCACAGTGCCGGGCATGGTGACTCATACCTGTAATTCCAGCATTCAGGAGGCAGAGGCAGGAAGATTTCTGAGTTCAAGGCTTGCCTGGGCTACACAGTGAGCTCAGGGCAGTCTGAACTACAAAGCCAGACCCTATTGTGAAAAAAAAGGCAGTAAAAGCTAGCTGTGGTGACTCATACTTGTGATTTCAACACTTGGGAGGCAGAGGCAGGAGGACTGTCACAAGTCTGAATCCACCCTGGGCTAAATAGTGAGTTCAGGGTCAGCCTGAACTACAAAGTGAGACCCTGCCTCAAAAATAAATAAATAAATAAATAGGGCAATAAATTAAAGTTTAAATAAATATTTTAAAATATGGAGCCAACTATAAGGAAAAAGAGCTAAAAAAAGAAAAAAAGTAGCCAAGAATGGCAGTAAAGTAAGGGATGATCTCCCATTATCATCAGGCTCTTGACATACTTGCTTTAAAACTTTTTGAAACTTGTTAAAGCTATACTAGAGGTATCTGTTAAAAGCAAAAAATATTTCTTGTGGTGAATACTAATTAATAGTGAGCAAGTATTAATAGTATTTTCTAAGTTAGTTGCATGCTCAAGGGATATTTATTGAAAGCAGTACTCCAAGCTTAGTCCATCTTTTTCTGCCCTACAGAGTAGCCAATAAAAACCATAAGAATACCTAGCAACAAAAAGACACAATGTCTGAAAGTTTCATCTGTTGCAAAGTGATTAACAAATCAGCACTAAGCAACCAGAGCTCAGTAATAGAACCAAAAGGCAATCTGCAGGCAGACTACTCTAAATCCATTTTAAGCAATAAGAGATGCCATCTCTCTTCGTTTTTCTGACTCTATCTGAGGCAAAATGTAAATGATGTAATAGCTTTTCAGTCTTCCTTCTCATTTTTATTCTCCTAGACATTTAGACAACAAATTTACCAACAAAAGTAAAAGACATAGCATAGTTTGCAGCGAACAAGATTTATTCCTGTTATTCTGATTTCTCTGGCAGTGAAAGGACTATGGATCTGATTTTGGAAATGTGTAATACCAATTCTATCCACTGGTGTGGTATTTCAGGAAGACAGCTTGGAAAGCTGCACCCAAGTTCCTCCCTCTGCCTTGCCCTGACTCTGCTGTCTTCAGTACAGGGACTACAGGTATGTTTATTTTCAGTTGTATGTGCTAATTTATAGTTTTTTTATTATAGCAGTACTTTCACTGGTAATTACCAATGATTGAAAATTGAATCTCCTACTTTTCTCTCAATAGAGCGTCTCTGGCTTAAGGCTAACAGACACATTCTTAAAGAGAACATATGAATATGATGACATCGCACAAGTCTGTGTGGTATCTTCAGCCATTAAAGTTTAAAGCTAAAGAAAATTTCCAGTGTGATGTTTTCATTTATTTTTGGAAAACTGCTTTATTTCTGTATTTTTATTACCTTTCTGGAATGATCAAACCAGTAGCAAAAGTTAAGTATAATTTAAATTTTCTGCCTGTAGAACATTAAATGTTTGAAAAATCAGATTTTTTTCTTAATATTTTCAGTGAACATCTCTATATCTTCTACATATATTTTATTTCAGATGACCATTAAATTTTGTTCTCCAGAATCTTTATATTTGTCAATATTATAAAACTCCCTCTCTCTCCATGTAATCATATCTGTTCACACCATGAACAAAAGAGTTATGGTTGTAAATAGCCATGCAACATGAATGTAACAGTGTTTTGCCACTTTCAGGAAAACAAGTTTATAAAACTTATTTTGGTAAATTGAACAAGAATGTATCATTTCCTAAAGGTAGAATACATTAAGTCAAACACAAAAATTAGTTTTTCTTAAATACATTATTATTTATTGCCATGACAAACTGTTTGGTCCAGACTGAAAGCTATTTTCAGAAGGGTTTCCCCTCAAATTGGAGTAATAATTAATGAAATGTCTGTGCAAAGTAAAGTGCAAGCAGTATAAAATTATGTCCAAAATGACTGATTGAGTACATCATGAAATAAAACTTACAGCCACTTATAACACTGGGTACTGTGTTTTTCCCAAGCATCTTCTCATGACTGCACCTGTTTCACTCTTTTGAATTTTAAAAGTAATATACAGTGGTCACTTAGAATCTACTATATACTTTGATTTAATTACAAAGTCTCTTCTTAAACAATAACCTAGACACATTGTTCATACTTTAAAGGTTAGATGCCATCTTTGAAACAATTTGTATAGACGATATTATAAAAGTTACATTAACAATTTGGTACATTAAGTACAAATGTCATTTGCATAAAAAGGACATGTTCAGTTTTAGAGAAAAGCTACAGTTACTATGATGAAATACAGTTAATGAAAGTCAGGCATTCCTAACTAGAAGGTAGTTTAATGTCCTTGGATAGAGACTATATGTTTCACTTGGGGAAGAATAATATTGGGGGCATTCCTTCTTATTTTAAGAGTAGCAAATACAATCAGACCCATCCCAACATTCATGAAATAGCTTGCAAGGCAATGACTCCAAATGATGAAGGAACCAGAGGAACAATAATGGCTTGAATTGAATGGAAATCTATATAAGTGGACAGGTATCATCTGAATTGAATTTATCAGTGTTGGTATATCCCAAAGAAACAAACTAGAGAAGTGAAAGGCAAGAAATACACCAGTTCCCATTATTTCATGTAAAAAGAATGTCTGTAAAGATAGTAACAGAGTAAGACAATGTTTTAAAGAAATGCTTTTTCTTAAGATGTCTGATTTTGTTGTCTGGTACAACTGGCCAAATAAAATGAGTTGGGGAATGAGTTGATTTCTGGAAGAGACTGTACAGAACTGATATTTCTTCCTCAATTATTTGGTAAAATTCATCATTGAAGCCATCTGGGGTTACAGTTTTCTGTTAGATGGTTGTTAAATAAATTCAATTTTCTTACTCTAGGCCTCTTCAGGTATCTCTGTCTTCAATGACCTTTGGTTATTTGCATTCTACAAAGTATTGGTCTATTTCATCTAAGTTGTTCAATATATAGATCTAGAGTTAGTCGTACTGTTTCTAATTATGCTTTTATAATGTCTATAGACCTGTAATGTATCTGTTTGTTCTTTTTTTTCTTTCTTATAGAATGGTATTACAGATCAAACCCTGGGTCTCATTCATGCTAGGCAAGCACATTATTGCTAAGAACTATATCCTCAGCCCTACTCTTTCATTTCTAATACTGTTAATTTGTATTTTCTATTTTCCTAGTTAGTCAACTAGAACTTTATCTATTTTACTGATAAGAAAGCTGGGGGAGTGGGGGCAGGTAACTGAGTGGAGCCTGAACCCAGGGCCATCTCAAGTCCTCTTTTAATTTTGACACAGGTTTTACTAAGTCACTAAATTGCCCAGACATGGCCCAAACTTACCATCCTCCTGCCTCAGCTTCCCAGAATGACAGGCATACACCACCATGCCCAGCTCTGCAGCTTTTTTTTTTGGCGAGGAGAAGGTGTTGGGAATCTAACTCATGACTTCGTGCTTGCCAGGCAGATGCTGCACTACTGAGTTACATTCCCCAGCCCACTCTGAAGCATTTTTAAGGAATTAAAAGTAATTGTGCTAGAAATGCTAATTTCTTAACACTAGGTAAGAGTAATTATTGATTCCTAAAGAACCAACTTTGGTTTTATTACAGTAGTAACTTTTATGATTAGTACTTCATTTTGTGTAAAAAACACTTAGGAGCTGAGTGTAAATTCATACAAATTAAGATGGTTTAGATAGGCTAAGGCTATCAGAGATTTAATTTCAGAAGGCCTCAGATTTAAGTCCTGCTTTTCTCTGGCCAGAATCGTATGGTAATACAGTTCTTCATTTTAGCCTGAGCCCATGTGCTTAGGTGTTTGCTAAGAAACCTCCATCCTCTTGTTGTTCTAAATTTAAGCTCTTGCCAGGTATGGTAGCACATGCCTGTAATCCCAGTACTTGGAAGACTGAAGTAGGACTGTCACAAGTTTTAGGCCAGCCTGAAACAAATAAATAAATTTAAGCCCTTGGTCCTTCATCAGAACTGCATTGTGTGGTCTTTAAAATGATTTCTGTGAACACTGTGGTACACACCTATAATTCCAGATACTCAGGGCAGAGAGGGAAGGATCACAAGTTCAAGGCCAGCCTGAGCAATTTAACAAGACCTCATATCAAAATTAAAAAGCTAGTGATACAGCAACCCTGGGTTCAATTCCCAGTATACCCCTCTCTGGAAAAATTGATACCTAAATTTTAATGCCACACCCACTAAATCTAAATTGAAGGTATCACCCCAAATCTACATTTTAATTAATTATCTCAGGTGATATTTGTAATGAAATTAGAACCACTGTTCTAACCTCACAAAGAGAGAAAAAGAAAAGGATATTAGTTTTTAAACTTTTAAGATGCTAAATAGAGAACCAAGGATTTAAGTCACGAAGTTCTGAATTCATCCCTGGTTCAAGAAAAAAAGATACCAATTAGGCTTTTGAAAATCAAATGAGGCCCTTATTACATCTTTACTGACTAAATTTTAAATTACTTTTTCAGGTTTCTGTCACACCACTTGTAAAAGCATTACATGTCAGCCTCACTTCATCAACTTCATGATTAATAAATAAATTACAATTGAAACTAGAAATATTCATTATTGTTCTTAGACCCATGCCATTAATACCAAAAGCCATTTCCTTCTAATAAAAAAAACTTAAAACTCATGTTCAAGTTGTGGGTTTAAATTAAGGTTAAGTGTAATAGAGGTATACTGAACTAAATTATAGCAGATGATTTTATGGACAAATAATGTTAGTGATGTTTTTGTTATCCATCAAATAATTGTTTTAATTTTTAAATCAATGCTTATGGGCACATAATTAAATTCCACTTAGAATATCCTTAACTTAGGGTCAAGCCATTGGTTTTGTATGTTAATTTGATACATTTCAGAGTTCCTAAGAAACTGTGGTAATTAAGTTAAACAGTTACATCACTGACTTAACCATTAAGGACTTCTAAATGTATTTTATTATGTACTTAGCATAATTGCCCATGCTAGTGTTACCAGTACTAAACTACAGACAAGATTACTTAACTATACAGAAAACCTGAGCATCCTATCTTTACTTCCTATACATTCACATTATCTATTTTTCCTCTTCTCATAACATTTTTTTCTTTCTTTTTTTTTTTTTTTTTCTGGAACTGGGGATCAAACTCAGGACCTTGCAGGCATGGGGCCACTGAGCTAAATTCACAGCCCTATTTTTCCTCTTCTCAAAATATCCATTGTACCAAATGCTACTTTCTCCGGCCCTTAAGATTTCCTGTCACTCATCAGGAGAAGGAGCATTAATGATAGTACTGGCACCTATGATATATATTCATGATTGAGAGCACTTATTAAACCTAAACCAAAATAAGTTTCTTCTCTTCTGACATGCTGCTCAGTATTTTTTCTAAACCAGTATGCCAAACATTTCTCTTATCTCCCCTCCCAAACTTTAAGGTAACCTGGAGCTAAAGAATTCACCAATGAACAGTACTAGAATTCAATAAATATACTCTGCTGTTAAGTCTAATGTACAAATATGATAACAGACTGAAAATGGATGGAGCCTTGTCCGAGTGCTATGCTAGCACTAGGCAAGGCTAGTGAGCATTCATTTCCAAAGGAGTCATGCTCCAGTCTCTTTGTGATAAACCTATTGTCTAAACAGATTTGTTCTTTCAGAATACACACAAGAGATATTCCTCTGGTATTTTGGTGCTTTTTGTTGTTGTTTTGTTTTTGGCTACTATCTACACTGAATATGTCATAGCCATAAACCATTTCCTTCTGGGATAGGGTCCCTGATCAAGTCAGGAATGTTCTTCAGTGCTGCTGCTGAATGACCTGCTCCGGATGTGATTTCTCAGTTGCTCTATAAGTTCAGGATTCTGTTGTTGTATCTGCTGAGCAAACTGCTGACCCCTGGAAAGAGACAAAGTAAATTGTAAAGACCAGTGTGTCCATATACCATTATTACATTGCAGAATTCCTTATAAGAAACAAAACACTTTAGCTAAAAAAGTATCTGAATTGGGTGACATCTACCATTCCAGTGGTAAATCACAAAGGGCTCAAAAGTATACTATTTTATTGTATGCACTCAAATATAATGCCCTTAGCGTTATAAAAATACTAGCTTCTCATATGGCAGGGTATAATACCTAGTTTTTAGGGTCTATAGAGATCACCTAACAATTGATTTTTTAAAAGGTAAAGTTAAAAACAAGTATCCAAGTTTGCAACTTGAAGTACATATAATAGATATCATAATACTCATGCCACTTAAAGATCTGTCTAAAATACACAATATTCTGCCCAGCGTAGTGGCACTTGCTTGTTATCCTAGCACTCAAGAGACTGAGCCAGGAGGATTACTGTGAGTTTGTGGGCAATCTGGGCTACACAATGACTTTAACGCCAGCCTAGACTACATAGTAAATTTAATGCCAACCTGAACTACATAGCAAGATTCTGTCTCAAAAACACCCTCCCCCCAAAAAAAAACCAGCATCTAAGTGATAACAAGAAAGCTGCAT
This sequence comes from Thryonomys swinderianus, assembly GCA_004025085.1. Lineage (NCBI taxonomy): Eukaryota > Metazoa > Chordata > Mammalia > Rodentia > Thryonomyidae > Thryonomys > Thryonomys swinderianus. The sequence goes on along the minus strand of PVIC010037957.1, from coordinate 6,535 downwards.
GTGATAGTACATGCCTATAATCTAAGCAGTCCAGAGGCTGAGGCAGAAGGACTCCATGAGTTTGAGGTCAGTTTTGATACAGACTCAAAAAAAGTATCTTAAGCAATTTGGATAGATGTGGAAACAGTATGTTCAAGTAATGAGAAGGTAGAGTTCCTCTAGTGATAACAGGCACTGAAAATGTTTGAGTAAGTTTCCAAAATGGTCTCAACATTAATATATGTGATTGATTTTTCACTTTTTCCTCCAGTGCTGTCAATCCAACTGAGGGCCTGAAAAATGCTATGTAACTGTTCTACCACTAAATTGGATTCTATTTTAAAATATATATTTATAACTAAACTAAAACATATTTTAAGTAAATACTTTCAATTATAGCCCTAAGTAGTTATTCACATCTGTCAAAGACCTTTTCCTTGGGTCTTCATTCGTAAAGGATTAATTTCTTTACATGTGAGGGGCTGGAGATTTAGCTCAGTGGTGCTGCACCTCCTCACAAAAACAATGTCCTGAGTATGGTCTCTGGCACATATACACACAAAAATTTCTTCACATATGAATTCACAATATATTTGGACACACGATGTTTACTGTTTCTATGCCATCAAATATAGATCACCAACTCCTTAGGATCTTCCATAAAGAAGAGAGTATTAATATCACCATATCAAGAAACTGAAGACACTAATTTAGTACTGAACACAGAATCAAGTAACAAATTAACATTAGTCTGAGGAGATGGCTCAATCTTGCTGTACTTGGCTAACATTTATGAGGCCATGGGCTCAGTCTTAGTGCCACAAAACAAAGACCTCACACTGCCATGAGTGCTCTGAATTCCTTAGTTACTAATTTGTACCTCAGTTTCTCTAGCTAATGAATAGAAGCATAAATTACCTACAATTATACTACCATCTATCCTTCCAGGTTCTTCTGGTACCTGAGGATCATATGGTGGGGTTAAGGTAGAGTGTCAACTTGATTGGCTCTGGGGAATTGACGAACCACATGTTTGGGTGGATTGCAGATCCATGGCCTCCGGATCGACATCTGATCCCTCACCTCTTCTGCTCTGGCGGTGTTCCCCTTCTCTACTTCCCAGCCATGACTGATCAGTTCTGCTCCACCACCCTTTCTCCAAGATGTTTTCTGCCTTTGATCTAGCAAACTATGAATTGCATCTACTGAATTTTGAGCCAAATTAAACCTCTCCTTTAAGCGGTGGACGTTGGGCAGTGTCTACCAGTGATGTGAAAACTGACTAATACAGATCCCTTGAGGAGAGAAAAAAGAACATTTTGAACCCACATGATTTCTCAATAAACAGGGATGGCCTGACAGCCCAGGTCTTCTGGAGTCCTATCTTACAATTTAAAAAGTGATTCCTACTTAGGAACTTCTTTGAGATTTAATAACATTAAAGAGGCCAATAAAAAATAACAAAAGAAAAGAAAGCTCTGATAATCCTGGACAGAAATAGGGAGGCCCCTAACACCAGAGTCCAAAGGAAAGTGTGCATCTAACTGGGAGAATAGTTAAATAAAAGGGAGAAAAGAAAAGGAATCAGCACTTCAAAAAAAAATGTGATGAAAGGATTCAGTATATCTTACAGTAATAACTCTTATTGTCAATGGTCTTAATTCCCCAACCAAAAGATACAGATTGGCGGATTGATCAATAAACAAAATCCATTCTTTACTTACTCCTACCATTTCTTTTCCCTTCGCTTTTCGAACATTTCCTATTTCACAATACCTGTCATATAGTTTAGTAATCGTGTACACCTTCAATAAAGAAGGGAAACAAAAAAATTTGATGGTGCTGGGCATGGTGGCTCACACCTGTAATCCCAGCACTCAGGAGTTAGAGACAGGAGGATTGCTGAGTTCAAGGCTTGCCTGGGCTACATAGTGAACTCAGGGCTATCCTGAACTACAAAGCAAGACCCTGTCTCAAAAAAAAAAAAAAATTGATGGTAAAAAAGGAAACAAAACTTATGTATAAACAGGTAAGGGGTCGTAGGGAGTGTAAGAGAATGGGAAACAATGAGAATTAAGATGTATCATGTACTGGTATAACTTCTTGATGCTGATTATGGTCATAATATATATACATAGTGTAAGGCCACCTCAAGTACAAAGCAAGACCCTATCTAACAGAAAAAGAATTGAGCATTCCTGCGAGGTGTGGTGGCTCATGCCTGTAATCCCAACACTCAGGAGGCAGAGGCAGGAGGATGGAGGATGGCTGAGTTCAAGGCTTGCCTACACTACATAGTGAGCTCAGTGGCAGCCTGAACTACAAAGTGAGATCCTGTCTCAAAAAAAAAAAAAAAAAAGAATTGAGCATTCCTAAATAGCCAAATGATACATCTCAAGGTGTTAAAGAAATAAAAATCCAAAGGTGAAATTAAAGGTGAAGGAAAGAAATTATAAAGATCAGAGCAGAAATTAATGAAACTGAGAATTTAAAAATAATTACAAAGGACTGATGAATGATGAATTGGTTTTTGACACCAGTGGTGATAAGTTCTGATAACCCACCACCATTGGGCCAGACAGAGTTGGTTCTTTGAAAGGATAAACAGAATTAATAAACCTTTTGTCATACACCCAAACAGAAAACCCATACATATGCGACTAGAAAAGAAAAAGATGAAATCACAACAGACACTGCCAAAATACTGATGTATTAGTATTCTAAAAACATGTTTTAATCAATTGGAGAAACTAGACATGAAGAAATTCCTAGACATATACTGAATTACCAAAATTGAACCAAGGAGATACAGAAACTCTGAATAGGCCAATAATAATCAACAAAATAGAGGCAGTAATAAAAACTCTACCAATGAAGAAAAGCACAGGACACAATGGATTCACTGCGGAATTCTACCAGAACTTCAGGGAACATCTAACTTTACTATTCCTCAAATTCTTCAATGAAATTGAAAGGAAAGAACCACTGCCAAACTCATTCCTGGAAACTAGCATTACTCAGAACAAAACAGGACAGGGACATAACAAGAAAAACTACAGCCCAAAAGACTTAATGAACATAAAAACAAAAAGCTTCAACTAGATATTGACAAACAATGCAACAAATCATTAAAAAAATCATATAACCAAGTTGGCTACATCCCAAGGATACAAGGATAGTTCAACACACATAAGCCAATAAATAGAACATCATATAGAGAGAAACATGGACAAAATTCACATCATTATCTCAGTAGATATAGAAAAATCTTTTACAATATCTAACATCTGTTCATTTTTTTTAAAATCACAATAGTTATAGAAATACCTAATCTCAAACTGATAAAAGCTATTTATCACATACCCACTGCCAACATCACAGTTAATAGAGAAATACTGAAAGTATTTTTTCTAAAGTCAGGAACAATAAAGGAGTCCACTCTCACCACTTCCATTCAATACTTGAAACATTAACCAGAATAGTTAGGCAAGAAAAAGAAATAAAAAGGATGCATATAGGAAAGGAAGGAGTTGAACTATCCTTAGAAATAACATGATCTTTTACATAGAAGACCCAAGAAACTCTACTAAAAGATTCAGAATAAATTCAGCAAGAGAGCAAGATACAAAACACATAAAAATCAATAGTTTTTCTATATACCAACAATGAACCTATAGCAAAAGACATTAGGTAGATAATCCTATTCACAATAGCTTTTTAAAAAATAAAATGCTTAAGGATAAACTAACCAAGAAAGTGAAAAGATTTCTATAACTAAAACATTATCCTATTAGGGATTTAGCTCTAGTGGTACTGCACCTACCTTGGAAGCACAAGGGTCTGAGTTCAACCCCTAGTACTGCCAAAAAATAAAATAAAACTAAACTAAACTAAACAACAACAAAACCCTACATTATCCTGCAAAAAAAAAAAAAAAAAAAGAATTGAGGACAATATCCAAAAATGGAAAGATATCCCCTGCCCCTGGATATGCAGATTCAATATTATCAAAATAGCCATATTACCCAAACTGATACATAAATTTAATGCAAGCAAATTATGAACAGTATTCTTTACAGAATTAGAAAAATTAATCCTAAAATTTATATGGATCCAGAATAGCAAAAGTAATCCTCAGTAACAAGAGCAAACCATGAGCTATCATAATCCTGGGTATCAGATTATATTATAAAGCAACAGAGATTTAAAAAAAAACAGCATAGTACTGGCACAAAAATAGACATGCAGATCAATGAGATAGAACAAAGAATCCAGAAACACCCCAGGGACATTTAGCCATCTGATATTTGACACAGAGACCAAAAACATGCTGGAAAAAGACAAACTCTTTACAAACAATGCTGGGAAAACTGGTTATCCACATGTAGAAGGATGGATCTAGACCTGTATCTCTCTGTATACTAAAATAAAAATGTACCAATGACTTAGATATTAAAACAAAAATACTGAATGACCTGAAAGATAAAATTTTTGAACAGTACCTCAGTTGCACAAGATATAACACCAATAATCAACAAATGGGCTAATATTAAATTTAAAAACTTCTGAACACCAGAGACAACTAAGTGATGAAATAACCCACAGACTGGGAAAAGAAAAACTTACCAGATATTCCTCAGGAACTAACAACTAAAATATATATAAAGAATTCAAAATAATCAGACCAATAAATGACCCAATAAGAAATGGCCAATTGAAATTAATCCAGTAGAGAATTTTCTAGAAATACAAAAGCTCAATAAGTACATGAAAAAATGTTCTGTATTATTCAGTATCTTTGCCCACATCTTACTCATGAAAGAACAGCTATCATCACAAACTAAAAAAAAAAAAAAAATGTTGACAAGCTCATGATGAAAAACAGAACCTTTCTATACTGTTAGTGGGAATGTAAACTGGTACAACCAGTATGGAAATCATTATGGAGATTCTTCAAAAGGCTAAGATTAGAAATTCCAATCAACCCAAATTCCCTTTCTAAATATGTTGCCCACAGAATTAAAGACATTGCAGTGATATTCACTATGTAGTTAAGGCTGGCTTGAACTAACTGTGTATCCCAGACTGGGTGTGAACTCATGATGATCCACTTGCCTCAGGCTCCTAGTTACTAGGATAACAGGCATATGCCACCACCACACTGAGCAAAACTCATGTTTACAGGAGTGCAATTCAAAATAGCTAAATCTTAAAAATGGTCTGTATATCCATCAGCAGATGAATGGGTAAGGATAGTATGGTATATATGTACAAAAGAGTATTATTAAGCCATAAAAAATAAATTTGAGTTATTTGTAGAAAGTTGGATGCACTTTGAGACAATAATATTAAATGAAATGACTCAGATCCAGAAGGTTGGGCTGAGGATTTATTTGTATGCATAAATTGTATGCTCGGCCTGGAGATTTAGCTCAGTAGTTCTAGCATCTGCCTGGCAAAAGAGCAAGGTCCTGAGTTCGAACCCTGGTACCACATACCATAATGTCAGGCCTGGTGGCTCACATGTGTAATCCCAGCATTTGGAAGGCAGAAGCAGGAGGATTGCTGTGAGTTTGAGGCTAGCCTGGACTACACAGTGACTTCAGGGCCAGCCTGAACCTACAAAGTGAGGCCCTATCTCAAAAAACTAAAAAAAAAAAAAAAAAAGTATGCTTTCTCTTATGTGAGAAACCCAAAGCATAAATAATTTATGCACCAAAATATGACATCAGGAAACAGGGAGGTAGTGTTTTTGCAGATTAGAATTAGATATAGGGACAGAGGGTGAGGGTATGGAGAGGAAGGGAAGGGGAAATCAAAAACACTGAGATCCAGTATGTACATGTATGAATTGCCCACAATGACTGTACACATTACATATTACAAACATGTACTAATAAAAAAACACACCCACAAAGCTAAGAAATGTTCCACCCTCATCTTAGAAACAAACTGAAACAAAATACATTTTCATTGTTTCTTTTTAAACAATACTCACGCTTGGATGAGACTAGATAGGTCAGTTAGGCCGCCAACTCCAGCAGCAGGTCCCCCAATGGCATTTGTCATCATTCCTGACATGCTAGAACATGCAAGAGATATGTTAGTAAGATTAGCATATATTCCTAATAAGTAGGCTAACTGGCCAAGAAAGACTCAGTTAAATATACCCACATTATATAAGAAGTCAGATAAAATAGTTAAATGTGACATTAAGTTTCAAATGACCAACAATAAGGGTAGGTTTATCTCTTGAGCAGATGTGTTTAAATTACCAACCCAAAAGTAGAAGGGGAAAATCCAACAAACTCTTTCTATATACTTACAGCTGTTGAACTTGAGGATTCTGCATTAAACTTGCTGCCTAGAATTGAAAGATAGTATCCCCTATTAAAGGTAGTTAATATTTAGGGATCTTTGTTCCCCTTTCTGTGCTGGAGTTCAAACCCAGGGCCCAGTACATGACTAAACCCAACATGTGGGGCTCTTTAACAAATTTCTTTTTTAAGGTTGAAGAATAAAAACTAAAGCATGTTTTTTGTTTTTGTTTTTTTTT